>LOEQ01012844.1:0-10168 GCA_001685075.1 Bramus lutescens
AAGAAAGAAAGAAAGAAAGAAAGAAAGAAAGAAAGAAAGAAAAGAAGAGAAAAAATAAAAGGAAAGAATTAGTGGTTCAGTCTCAGAGTCCCCATGAGCTCAGGTCAGTTGACTCTGTGTGTTTTCCAGTGGTTTTCTATGCCCTCTGGCTCATACAATCTTCCCTACAACACATAGGATTTCCAGAGTTCTGTGTAATGTTTGGCTGTGGGTCTTTGCATCTGTTTCCATCAATTGCTGAGTAAGCCTCTCAGATGATGGGCTAGGAAAAGGCCTATGATTACATAAGAATAACATTAGGAAATCATTTCACTAACTATTTTTTTTTTCTTTTTGCCACTCATGTTTGGTTCTATTCTTGGTCCTGGGTTGTCATTGGTTGGCCACTTCTATAATTTCTACCCCAACTTTGTCCCAGCCTTATCTTGTAGGCAGGGCAAATTGGGAGTCATTGTTGCATTTTGTGACTTGGTCTTCTTGTGTGACTCCAGGCAGAGGGAACAGGGACTGCCTCTGACGCTGTTGCCTATTCATGCGATCCTTTCTTCCTGAAAGGCTGCCTTGCCCTGCCTTAATAGGAGAGGAGGTGCCCAGTGTTGCTGCAACTTGATTTCCCATAGCTGGCTGACACGCACTGATAGATCTTCATTTTTCTGAAGTGAAGAGAGAATGAGTAGATTGGGAGAAAGGAGAGGGACTGGGAGGAAATGATGGAGGGAAGGGAAATTGAGATTGGGCTGGGAAAAATAATTGATTAATTAATGAAAAAAGAACTGAGTTTATTTCATTCATCCACTGTATTCAATAAGTTATGCCTATGAAGATTGAGGACAGAACTCACAATCATTTTTCATCACTTCAGTTTTCCTGAAGTGATTTGAACATTTTAGTAAGGAATGTTGGTTAATCTTATTATCTCCTTCAAGTGGTAATAAACTTTATGATTAGAAAAAAAATTATTAGTTTCTCCAAATTTTCCTAATGTTGTTGAAGGTTTGCTGAAAATCCTGGAGCATTTTTTTTGTTTTTTTGGGGTTTTTTTTCCTGATCAAAGTGATGTCATTTTGCTCAGTAAACAAGAAAAATTCTCCAGGTTCTTTGAGATGTTGGGTGAAAATAGTTCAATAGAGGAACAGAATAAGTTTCTAGACATATTTTAAGAATAATAAGGTGTTTTGAGTATCACTCATAGTAACTACTCTTACCATTTTTAGGCAGATCTGTGGTTTTAAATATTTCTAAGGTGGCAAACACAAATGTTTCTAAAAGCTTGCTCTAAATTAATTGTTCTTAGTAGTATAAATGTCTTCTTTGTAGCAACAATAATTTGGATACAAGTGTTGCAGTCATTTGATTGTCACATACAATTTATGACTTTAGGGTTAAATTTTTAAAAAGTTAAAAAATGTGGGACTGTGGTGGCACACGCCTTTAATCTCTGCAATCAGGATGCAGAGACATGTGGATCTTTTTGAGTTTGATGCCAGTCTGTCTACAGAGAAAGTTTCAGGATAGCCAAGACTATTATATGGAAAAACACTGTCAAAAAAAAAAAAGAAAAAAACAAAAATAGAAAAGGCAAGCAAACAAACAAACAAAAATCATCAGACTACTAAATGTTCTCCAGTATGGCTAAGTGCTTCTGGGAAATTGATCTCTTACACAAACATAACAAATTAGGTCTAATCCATGCTGGAGTATGAAACTATATAATAGGTTATTTCAAGCAAAAAACGTCTGGTTCTAAGTCTAATTGAGCAATGCAATTGTATATAATGTCAGCGTTAGAATCAGATAACAATTCTATGCAAAAGGGTTGTATAAAATTATTGAGAACAATTCTATCATTTTACAGAAGAGTAAACTATGGTCCCTGGGGTTCTGAAAATTCTGTTAATGACACACAAGCAAACACTAACAGCACAAATAGAGTTTGAATTCAGTGATATTTTTCACATATTCTGGTGTTTATCTGATACTGTGACACCTACAATCTCATGTTCATTAGACATGTACAGACACTGAAGCCCAGACTGGACAGCAATAAGTTCTTCCTGTGGCCTTAGAAATAGTTTGAGTGTCACAGTCAATCACTTTATGTGATTACAAATGTTAAAATGAATAGCACAAGAATTTGGGACTATTAAGCCAATATTGTGCTCTTCCTATTTAATTATGGAAATGATTCTGAGCAGATAAAGGCCTAGGTAGCAAAGACTTGCTATAAGTTTGTATGGAAATTTACAAGTCTCTTGGGAACTAGAAAGATTTTTACCTGTCATGGAGCTATGCCATGAGCAGAATATTTTTTAATGATCTGAACTACAAAATCACTTACTGGCTTTCATATAATGTCATTCATTTACATACTCATGCATATATTTGCATGCTTCTTAATGTGATTAAAAAGACAAAAAGGCATTTAAGGCATTGTTCAGCTAATAATTAAGTTAATGTTCATTTGTGCCAATGCTAGATTCCTTAAGAGTGCCTGTTGGAATATATAACCATCAACTGTTGAAGTTAAAAAGACACCTTTTCTCTCTGAGTATAGTACCTTCAATAGTGAACAATACTTAATGACAAAATTAACATTCCTTCTTTCCTTTAAAGACTTTCTTTTGTTTAAAACATTGGACTCTACTATCTAGAGCATATGCAGACAAAGAATGTTGCTTGAGTTCATCTTTAGTACATTTTGAATACACTGTAAATCACAAGAACATTATGGGATGAAATGAGAAAACTCTTGTTATTGTTAAGAAGGCTGAAAACTATATTTTTAAGTGTTAGAAGAGTCTAATTTGACTATGATAAATACTGAAGCAAACATTATTTTCTAGAAATTTAGAAAACAGAAAAAAACAAAAGGAATCATCAAACCTAGGGATCACCTTGATTTACCTACTGTCCACTGCAATTTAATATCTTAAATTTAGGTCCTAATTTCTTTAGAAGTCATCTGATATCAAAAGTGCTAATATTAAAAGGTTTCATTTACACATTCCTGAAGTTTTAGATAGTTAACAAAGTGAACTTTATATTCAGAAATTATTATGTGGGCTTTTCCTTTGAGTTGAGATATTTCCTTCTTTTGCTTGGGAAAACAAAAGCAACTTAGAAGACTAGAAAGTTCAAAAACTCTTGCAGCACCTCTTTAAGGCAGCATCAGCAGCAAACTACCCTCAGAAGCTGGGAACTTCAGTGCAGATCGCTGGAAGCCTGACAGGGTACTCTAGGGATGCAACAGTTGGTCTTTACCTGTGCTAAAATGGGCATTTGCTGAGGCAGGTACCACAGAGTCACCCATACATATGTATACAGAGACTCAGTTGTGATTTTGTAAGTCACTGGCTCACTAAGACAGACTTGACTGGAATCAATTTTTATGTCTATTGTAGACTCCACATCTGGTACATTTGTTTATGTAGTCTTAACAGATTTAAAGTCATATTTCCTTCATTATATTAATTCGTTTTTAAATGATCATCACTCAGTATTGCCTTCTACCATCAAACAAGCTTCAATGTAGGTCTCTGCATTCATGCCTAATCATCTTGCCTAAGAAAGGTGATGAACAGATTTCTAAATCACTGACAGATGTTAAGTAGGAAAAAAGGATGAGAAATAGGAGAAGACAGACAGAGAGAGAGAGAGAGAGAGAGAGAGAGAGAGAGAGAATAAAGCAAATGTAATTAATTATTTAGAGTAACTATTAAAATGGCATAGGCATAGTGTTGTTATTTAGACATCTGTACTAGCCTGCTCTTGAGATACTGACAGAATATGCTCTCAGCAGACATTAAGAGCACATCCTGTGCACATTCACTATGTGCCCTTATAAAAGGTGGGCTTCTCTGTCTGTTTTCTCTCTCTCTCTCTCTCTCTCTCTCTCTCTCTCTCTCTCTCTCTCTCCCTCCCTCCCTCTCCCTCTCTCTCTCTTGTTGTTGTTTTGTTTTAGAGGAGGAGAGAGTTTATTTCATCTTTCAATTCCAGGTCACTGTCCATCTCAGGGGAAAGTCAGGGCAAGAACTCAGGACTAAAATCTGAAGCAGAAACCATGGAGGAATGCTATTTGTTACCTTGCTCACTGGTTTATGCTTAGCTAGCTTCTATAGAAAACCTAGTGCTGCCTACTCAGGAGAAGGAGTGTTCCACAGTGGGCTGAATGTTCCTCCAAAAATTACCAATTAAGACAACCCCTTGAAGCCATGTCCATGTCCATAAAGGAAATTACTCAATTATCCTTATTTTGGGTGATTCTAGGGTGTACCACACTGATAATTCTACCTAAGACGTACGCCAGTCAACAAAAAAGAAAGCAAAGAAGAAGGAATGAAAAGAGAAGAAAAGAAAAGGAAACCTTTAGAAAGTTGCCAAGGAGTTGTAAATTTATCATGGATAAAAGAAAGGAGACAAACTGATTTTCTTCCTTTGAAAAATAATGATTATCAAGTACTTGGAAATTATATGAAATTATTTCAAATTTTATGAGACTGGTTTCAATTTGCTCTTTTGAATGAGTACCAGAAAAAATGCTAAATCTAAAATTTTGTTACTTCATCTTTATGAGAAGACTCCGCTCCATTAGAGTGCATAGATATGCAAATATTTCTTGTTATAATAATATTTCATGAAACAATTTAATGACTGTCATTACTTGATAGATATAACATAACTTTTAAGTTAATTAAATAACATATTTTAATCTTTAATGGTTCAGGATAGTAATATAATTTTATAGCTATGTATAATTAGCAGAAAAGTAATTGACAGATGATTGACAAAATGATAAGTGATACATATTTTTCTTACATATTCTAATTATGTATCACTTGTTCTTATAGAACAGCAAAAGTTCAAAGTTCAGCACTCAATAAACAGTGTCCATATTGTTGCCATAGTATGAGTCAAGATCTGAGTGTTTGCATGTCCTATAGTAGTGATCTATTACTTTTATGGAGAAAACCAAACTATTATTTTTGACAAAAATGTAGTTTTGAATTACACTAAAGATATATAGCTAAATTGTAGATGAAGAAAGTTTAATACTAAAGCAGAATAAATCATAGAAATATATTGCCTAAGAATTGTACAAATATTGTTATTATTATTACTATTATTTGCTTTATGGAATGTCCAAGGCCCTCCCTACTATATTTAGGTTGAACAAGGTATATCTATGATGAGAATAGGATCACAAAAAGCTAGTATATGCAGTAGGAATAAATCCTGGTGCCACTGCCAGTGGCCCCTCAGTCTGCTCCAGCCATGCAACTATGAATCACATTTACAGGGACTAATTTGGTCCTACGCTTATCCTTTCCAAGTCCACTGTCATTGGCCCCTCAGACTGCCCCAACTGTCAACAGATTCAGAGGGACTAGTTTGATCCCATATTCGTTCCCCCTATCTAGTTGGAGTTAGTGAGCTCCTATTTATTACCTCAGGTAAACTGTTTCAGTGAGTGAATCCATCATGGTCTTGACCTCCTTGCTCATATTCTCATTCCTCCCACTCTTCAACTAGACTTGGGGAGCTCAGTCCAGTGCCCCAATATGGGAATCTGCCTCTGTTTCCATCAGTTGTTAGATGAAGGTTCTATGGTAATATTTAAAATAATCATCTCTCTGATTACAGGGCAAGTCAAGACAAGGCCTCCCTCTCCTCTATTGCTTAGGGTCTTAGGTG
Organism: Bramus lutescens; assembly: GCA_001685075.1. Classification (NCBI taxonomy): domain Eukaryota; kingdom Metazoa; phylum Chordata; class Mammalia; order Rodentia; family Cricetidae; genus Bramus; species Bramus lutescens. The sequence goes on from LOEQ01012844.1 coordinate 5,692, forward strand.
GGGTCATCCTTGTGGATTCCAGGGAATTTCTCTGGAGATAACCCTATAATGGCTGCCTCAATCAAGATATCTTTCTTTACTCTCATCTCTGTCCTTTCTCCATCTTGACTATCTCATTCCCTCAAGTTCTCCTCAACCCTCCCCTCTCCCCTAATCTTCCCCTTCTACCCTCCCTTCTCCCCCACCCCCATACTCCCAGTTTTTTCATGCAATCTTGTCTGTTTCTAATTTCTAGGTAGGTCCATATTTTTTCTTCTTTGAATTCCTCTTATTACTTAGCTTCTCCAGGATCACTATAGGAATAATGTCCTTTGTTTATAGCTAGTATCCACTTATGAGTGAGTACATATACCATATTAATATTTTTTGGGTCGGGGTTACCTAACTCAGGATAGTTTTTATTAATTCAATTCATTTGCATTCAAAATTCAAGATGTCATCATTTACCACTGAGCAGTACTCTAATGTGTAAATGTGCCACATTTTCTTAATCCATTATTCAGTTGAGGGACATTTAGCTTGTTTCCAGATTCTGGCTTCTACAAATAATGCTAGTCTAAGCACAGTTGAACCAGGCTTTTAAAGTATGATTGAGCATCTTTTGGGTATATGCCCAAGAGTGGTATTGCTGGATCCTGAGGGAGGTTGATACCCAATTTTCTGAGAAACCACAACACTGATTTCCAAAGTAGTTCTAAAAGTTTTCATCCCCATAAACAATGGATGAGTGTTCCCCTTACTCCACATCCTCTCCAGCATAAGCTATCGTTAGTGTTTTTGATCTTAGCCATTCTGATAGGTATAAGATAGTATCTCAGAGTTGTTTTTTTGATTTGCACTTCTCTGATGTTGAACATTTCATTAAGTATCTTTTGGCCCTTTGAAATTCTTCTGATGAGAACTCTCTTTTCTCTGTTAATACCATACCTCATTTTTATTTGGATTATTTAAAATTTTAATGTCTAATTTCTTGAGTTCTTTATATATTTTGGAGATCAGTACTTTGTTTGATGTGGGGTTGGTGAAGATCTTTTCCCATTCATGTTCAACTCCCTTAGCTATCAGGGAAATGCAAATCATAACAACTTTTAAAACCACTTTGAAAATCAGTGTGGTGGTTCCTCAAAAATTAGGAATCAATCTACCTCAGGATCCAGCAATACCACTCTTGTGAATATACCCAAAAGATGCTCAATCATACTACAAAATCATTTGTCCAACTATGCTCAAAGCAGCATTATTTGTAGTAGCCAGAACTTGGAAACAACCTAGATGCCCCTCAATTGAAGAATTGATAAAGAAAGTGTGGTACATATACACATTAGAGTACTACTTAGCTGTAAGAAACAATAACATATTAAATTTTGAATGCAAATGAATTGAATTAGAAAACACTATCCTGAGTGAGGTAACCCAGACCCCCCAAAAATGAATATGGTATGTACTCATTCATAAATGACTACTAGCCATAAAGAGAGGACATTGCGCTTATAGTTCATGATGCTAGAGAAGCTAAGTAATAAGGTAAATCCAAAGAAAAACATATATAGACCCACCTAGAAATTGGAAACAGACAAGTTTGCCTGACAAAATTTGGAAGCATGGGGGTAGGGGATAGAAGGAAGGGGCAATGGGGAAGAGGAGGGGAGAAGGGGAAGTTTGTGTAGAACTTGAGATAATGGGATAGGAGAGATGGAAGAAGGACAGTTATGATAACAAGGAAAGAGATATCTTGATTGAGGGAGACATTATGGGGTTAGCAAGTAGCCTGACTCTAGAAAAATTCCTTGGAATCCACAAGGATGACCCCAGCTAAGACCCTAAGCAATAGAGGAGAGGATGCCTGAACTGGCCTTGCCTTGTAGTCAGACTGATGATTATCTTAAATATCACCATAGANAGCTAAGACCCTAAGCAATAGAGGAGAGGATGCCTGAACTGGCCTTGCCTTGTAGTCAGACTGATGATTATCTTAAATATCACCATAGAACCTTTGTCCAACAACAGTTGGAAACAGAGGCAGAGACCCATATTGAAGCACTGAACTGAGCTCCCAAGGTTCAATTTAAGAGTGTAAGACGTGAGAGTATGAGCAAGGATGTCTTGAGGGATTCACCCACTGAGACAATTTGCCTGAGCTAATGGGAGCTCACCAACTCCAGCTGGATTGGGAGTGAATGAGTATGGTATCAAACTAATCCTCTGAATGTGGTTGACAGTTGGGACACACTGAGGGGCCAATGACAATGGCATTGGGAATTGTCTCTAATGCATGTACTGGCTTTTTGGGATCCTATTCTCTTTGGATGTATACCTTTCTCAACCTAGATGTGGTAGAGAGGTCCTTGGACTTTCCACATGGCAGTGTGCCTTGTCCTCTCTTAGAATTGGAGGGGGTGGGTGGAGGATCTGTAGAGGGAATGGGAAGAGGTGAGGGAGTGAGAATTTGAATTGGTATTTTTTAAAGTAATAAAATAAAATAATAATAAGAAAATAAAACTTCAAAATTTCTGTCTCTTGCAAATGAGGTTTGGGTGATTGCTCAGGTAGTCAGTTGTGTCTCTCATTTACTGTACATTTTGGAAGCTGCTTGATTGTACTTCCTGCTTACTCAAGTAATATTATCTCCTTTCTTAGACCTTTTATGGCATGGAAAAGTTGTAGTTACCTTCCTCTTATGATCTACCCAAGCTATTTCCAATATAAGACTTAGACTCCTTAGGATAGAATGTTTATTAAAAACATTTAGCATATGTTCCTTGCTTAATATTGTTTATGCTGGTTGTAATCCTAATTTTATACTTGATATCTGTTTCTAGTGTGTATAGTTTTGTATTAGATATGGAACTCTCTTATTTAAACAAAAGGGGGATGTGCTGTAGGAGCTTCTTCAGCCAATATCCTTTAAGAAAGCAGCCAAATTGAGTGTGGTCTCTTATACTATAAATGCAGATGTAAAGCACACACTTATTTTCTCTATTCCAGCTGCTGGATTTGGTTTCTGTTCCCCATTAGTGCAGAGGACTGTGATCTGTGAGTCTACCACTAAATAAATAACCCTTTATTATACTCAATTTTGAACTAGTGCTGGATTTCTTTTTAGAGTCCATCTTCACATGTCATTCAGGCTCAATGTTCTGGCCCCTAATTTTTTAGGTTGATGAGCCATTAGAAAGATTCAGCCTTTATCATTTGACCCTTGCTTGATAAAAAGCTATTGGATCTCATTTCTACTTCACTCATGGAAACTTCCAAGTGACCACTTACTGGTACTCCAGGTCTTGATGTTTCACAGGGCCTTTGCAAGTTTGCCAGTAATCTGATAGCTAGAAGTGTGTACCCTATCATTCCAAGCTTTTTCTGTTTTATCTCTTTGTTTCTAATTGGCTTTTTATATTTACATACTTCTCTCCATTAAATGGCAGGATCACTTTAAAATAATTCTTGTAACTCCAATAGCTGATAAGCTTGACATCCTCCCTCATTAGATTCACTTATCTTACCTCAAGCTCTTTACCCCCTATCTCACACTAATTCTTTTTCACACAACAACTCCAACAGGACCCTGATCTCTGAAGTTTCAGAGGATTCTGAGATTAACTGCCTTGTCTCCAATTTCAGAAGAATGCTGTTTCATGCTGGATTGGGAACACCACATGCTTTCCTTCCTGATCCCTTTCCCCCAACACACAGGCTGCTCCATGTTCTTCTGTTTACACTAATCACACCCTGCTTCATCAATTCCCTCTCTATGTATCCTGAATAACATATTCAAAACCTCTAATCAAACCAATTATCTATTGTTGCAGGACTTCCAGCTGTTGGCCACAGAGCTGGAGGCGCAAAAGCACCAAACATGTCTGGGTGGTGAGAGCCGGCAGCACCCTAGAGGTTCTAATTCTACAATGACTGACTTCAACAATCAACTGCCTGTGTTTCCTTTTAGATGGGATACAAGGATGGTGTATGGATCATGTGGTGGTGGTGGGAAAGGATCAGATAATTTAATCCCTAGGGATTCAATTTGGATCCATCTTGAGCAGCATTTTGACAGGTCCAACCAGATTCAAGGTTCCACAAAGCTTGGACAGTAAAGTGAAACAGCCAGATACTCCAGGATGTAGCCAGCAACCCAGATTTCTCAAGTTCCCCAAAGACTAATGATGCATCTGGGTCAGCACGAAGCAGTCTTGAGAGCAGTGTCCTCACTCCTGCCTTACCTGCTACCCCTTTATAACTCCTCGACTTTTTATAGTAAATAAAAAGGAAGGAATGTTAGTATTAAGGCATCTATACTCACTTGCCTTTGGGGTCCTGACAGACTGCATCCTCAGCTGCAGCCACTAAGAGCACCTCCTGTGTGCATTCACTATGTTCTCTTATAAAAGTGAATCTTGCCTTACCTTTTCCTTCTCTTTCTTCATCTGCCTCTCTCTCTGTCTCTCTCTCTCTGTCTCTCTCTCTCTGTCTCTCTCTC
>LOEQ01012844.1:25870-36716 GCA_001685075.1 Bramus lutescens
TTTTGGCTATCCTGGGTTTTTTGTTTTTCCATATAAAGTTGATTATTTTTCTCCAAAGGTCTGTGAAGAATTTTGTTGTGATTTTAATGAGGATTACATAGAACTTATAGATTGCCTTTGGAATAATTGCCATTTTTACTATGCTGATCCTACCCTTTGAAGAGCATGGGAGGTCTTTCCATTTTCTGGAAATATTTTTAAAAATATTTTTACGGTTTATTTATTTATTTGTGAGTTTTTTTCTAGCATGCATGTATGTGTACCACAAACATATCTAGTGCCCAAAGAGCACAGAAGAGGGCATAGGATCAACTGAACCTGGTTTTATGGATGTTACTGAATTATCATGTAGGTAATGGGAATTGAATTTGTGTTGTCTTCAAGAACAAAAAGTTCTCTGAACCAGTGGATCATCATTCCAGTCCTTGCTTTCATCTTCTGAATTACTTTTTCCAAGTTTTTCCTGGACCTCATTATTTAGCCTAGGCTATGACTGAACTTGTAGCTATCCCTATGACTCAACACCCTGACTACTGAAATTATAAATCATCATACCCAGCTCTTTTCTAAATGGAAGAAAAGGCCCTATCTATGCACATGAGGCCAGACTAAACTGAATTAAGCAACAATTACCCCCTTAAGTGGTAATAATATAAAAATTTGAGCAAATCACTTTTAGAGATTTTGGTGGTACCATTTTGGTTATACTTAATGTTGAAGGATATTTTACCATGTATAAAAAACAAAGTGGAGCATCAATCTTTTGTGCAGAAATATCATTTCAGTACAGTTTAAATGCAATAGCTAATAGAATTATTAAAATACAATTGGTTGCATGAGTTATATGGGGTTTTAATAATTCTAAAATAATCAGGTCTCAACACTCACTTTCTTTGTGTAACCATAGACTCACAGAAGTTTCTAACTCTGAAGAATTACCTCAACAATAGCCAAAGAATAATTTATGAAGTTAATAGTCCTTTGGATTTAGTTTATAGCAGGAAAATGATTTTCCCAGTCCTTCCTTCCTTAGGGCCTCATCCTAAGGTGGCAAAATGACTCTATTATTGTTTTATTGTAGCTATTTAAAAAATTTAGGCCCTCAGGATCTCATTCAAACTTTTGTTCCTAAGTATTTTAGATGGAATCAAATATCATGAAATATTTACAAATCATACTCAAGTTATGACAAAAACTCTTTGTGAGGGAATAGGAAAGTAAAGACTAAAGATAAGAGAGCATAGAAATGTAGCCAATACTCTGAAAAGTTTAGGCTGTTTGGAAAATGTTTTCTGCATACCTTAGATACACACATTTTGCAGTCCTGTTTAATATCTTTGCTGTCAAGAATCTATTGTGGAGTTTACCAAGAAGATCCTGGGCTGATAGTTAGATTTTTCAGGTGGATGAAAATACTGGCAAGGAATTGATAATGAATACATCAAGTTCTCTTTAATTGGAACAGATATACATTATGTTTATGGCTTCCTATATTTGGCTGAAATTGAGGTTAAACCTATGCGGGGAAGATTATAGTTTATTTATACCCATTTACATGGCACAAAAATGTGACCGCTGCATTATCAGATTATAATTAAAATCCAAATCCAAATTTATTATTGGCTTGAGAAAATGAAGTACCTCCTTCCCTAAAATAGTGACCCTTCTGTTTGCACTCCACAACTAACATTTTCTCCACCTGCCCCTCCAAACAGAGACTGCACTTCTTTTGTTTCCCAGCCACCAAGACCCAAATAATCAAACAAAACTATGTCAACTGCAACACTGCTTGGCCAATGGCTCAGGCTTATTTCTAGCGAGGTCTTATTTCTTAAATTAACCCACTTCTTTTTTTTCCATGTGGCTCCAACTCATTTTTATTGTTTTCACTTTGTTATACATTTTTCTCTGTTCCCCTTCTTTCCCGCCCTTTTCCCCTCTCATCTCCTCATGACTCCCATGCTCTTAAGTTACTCAAGACATCTTGTCTTTTTCTGTCTTATGTATATCCTTCTTAGGGTGTTTATGTTGTTTAGGTGCTCTGGGTTTGTGGACAGAAGATTGGGTTTTCTTTGCTTTATGTATAAAACCCACTTATGAATTAGTATATTATATTTGTCTTTTTGGTTCTGTATTATCACAATACATATTTTTTCTAGTTCCATCCATTTGCCTGCAAGTCAAGATATCTTTTTTTTTTGCTACTGTGTCATATTCCATTGTGTAAATATATCACATTTTCTTTATCCATTCTTTGATTGAAGTTCTTTTAAGTTGGTTCCAGCTTCTGGCTATTATGAATAAGGCTGCTAGGAACATAGTTGAGCACATGTTTTTCCTTTGGTTATATATCCAAAAGTGTACTTGGGTTTTGAGGTAGATTATTTCCTAATTTTCTGAGAAATCACCTTATTGATTTCCAAAGTACAAGTTTGTTCCACCTGCAATAAAGGAGTGTTTCCCTTACTCCATGTCATCTCCAGCATGAGCTATCATCTGTGTTTTTGATCTTGGCCATTCTTGCAGGCGTAAGATGGAATTTCAGAGTTGTTTTGATTTGCATTCTTTCCAATATTCAATAAATTTAACTTTGTATCAATATACAAGAATCTATACTACTATAATTGTCTAAAAACAATAATTCACAATGCCAATTCACAAATACCAAACTATTATCCCATCTCAGTGGTTAAGAGCATTGCCTCCTCTTCCAAAGTACTGAGTTCAATTCCCGGCAACCACATGGTGGCTCAAAACCAACTGCAATGAGGTCTGGTGCCCTTTTCTGGCCTGCAGGCATACACAAACAGACACACTATTGTGTACACAATAAACAAACAAACAAACAAACAAATAAATAAATAATTTTTTTTTAAAAAAACTAACCCATTTATATTAATCTGTGTATCACCATGAGACTGCAGTTTACCGGTAAGTCTCCTTCAGCAACTACATGGTGTCTGTCTGACTGTGCCTTCTTTCCTCCTCTATCTCTGCTTGGAAAATTCTACCTTGTTATATTCTGCTCTGCCATAGGCCAAAGCAGCCTCTTTATTAACCAATTGTAATAAAACATATTCACAGTATACAGAGGGGAATTACCCATCATGCTTTCCTTTAGAAGTTTTTCTCATTTCTCATGAACCCATCATCCTGGAGAAATTATAGAGAGAAATGATGAGAGAGACCAGTGGGGGGGGGTAGATATGGATAACAGAAAAATAAAATGACTTTTGTGTTGACTTTGCTATAATAAAACCCATTTCTTTGTGTGAAAAAAAGTTTTAAAATGTAAAAGTGTAAAAAAAAGTACTAAGATATGAATTAACACATTTGTATTATGGAGAATCAGAGGCTATTACTATACACATCCAAATATTCAAATATTTTATCCACATACTTAATATGTTCTCAATAGAAAACATCAGCTTTTAATTTTATGATGACATCTCTTAAGTTTCATTATTTTGGTTAATAATAAAACTGAATTTCTATCTAGATTCCAAATTAAGATTCTGTGAAAACTTTACTTTGGTCCATTATACAAAAATATTACCTAATAGAAATACAAGAATATGTGAATTCTATGTAATTTAAAGTAATTACTAGGTACATTAAAGAAAACTAAACGAAACAGTTAAAATTGATAGTATATTTTATTAATCCATAAAATCCAAAATATGTTGATAATTTTTGCATATAGTCAACATTTTCTGTTTTTGAAGGGATATTTTATGTATTTTTTACTTAAAAAAATTTTAAAACTGATTATTTTTCACTAGCAACATGCCTGCACTCTGGCTAGCTTTATTTTAGGTGCTTGGTAACCCTAGGAACTATTGGCTTGTCTACCATTCATCACAAAAGCACAGACCATTTATGGTTTAAAAAGGAATCAGAATAGTTATGCTGTAGTGCTCTGCCTCCATCAAGAACATCAACAGAACATTTGTGTGGTCTTTGTCTTCTCATCATTTCATTAATAACTTTTCAAGATATTATAAGGAAGCACATTGGAATTTATAATCCACCATTTCTAAAAGTTTTCATTTTCAATATATTCTGCAATGACCTGGGATTTTACAGGCATTTATGAGTTTGACAATGATCCTATTTGTTTGAGATATAGCAGAGCTTCTAAACCAAAACTCTGACAGGTTGAATATTTTAATTGGAATGATTGCATCTTAAGAAATACATGTTGATAGACAGCATTGATCAGGATCTAACAAAAGTTGTATTTAAAACCTCTACTGGAATGAAGCTTTTAGGTGTTAATTTTCACTGCAGTTACTCTTAAGCAAGAAGATGAGTTAGGAGTAAAAGATTAGAAGCTGCAGATCAGGAACGCCAGTACCACTAATACCTTGAAGGCGATTTCTGATAACTAGAGGGAAAAAAGACAGAGGTGCGGAGAGAAAGAGGAGAGAAAGGAGGAAGCCACTAAACCTATACTAAGGAGGAGGAGAAAGGAAGTAATTAAATCTATAGATAAGTAATGTGTTGTGACTGTATCAGAGATTTGTTCCTGGAGGCACTACCTTCTTTTCAATGAAAGCAACTGAGCTAGAGAAACTAGTAATTTGAGGAAGACCTACCTATTCTGAGAGCAAATGGAGACAAAGACAAGCTAGCTCAGAACTAAAAGATATAAATGGAAATCCCAATGCTGCAACTGAAAGATGTCCTCTGCTTATATGGATCTAGTAAACAAGCCTTAGCTACCTCCGATGCAGAACATTTTCCTGGGGACCGTTATGTTCACGCAAAAGTTGTCATGTGAGACCACAGCAGGTCACTCCTGCACTCAGTGTAAATAAGTCTGTAGACAACCTAAACTTATCTATTGTGTAATATCTGAAAACATTTTCTTGTTAACAACATTGTTTGTGTTTAGTTTCCCCTTTTCATAAAATATATTTTGTACTCTCTTGTCATCTGAACTTTTATGTTAAAAAATTGAATAAGCACTTTGTGAACGCTAAACCATTTGCACACACATAAGTGTTCCATTAAAGTGGATCAAGAATGTGTCTACCATTTTATCAGCCATAAATTTTATGCAGCTACTCACATATTTATTTGAAAACTACCGTGTCCTGAAAATTCTGTTTGATATTACAAATATATAGAGACTGATCTCTAGTATAAAAATATAACATTCAACAGCATTGTGGGTACATGCCTATAATCCTGCACTCACAGACAGGGCAAATGTTGTTTACCCAGAAAAATATTAACAATAACAACAATAACAAAACTATTCATTTTCTATTGTAATGTCACCAAGCTTGATTATTTCCTAATTACTGTTTTCATATGTACTTGCTCAAACTCTATCAAGAAATTTGACCTTATTCTGGTTACAAAAGTTTCTTTTGATGTATTTCCAAGATACAGTGAAAATTAAACTTGTCTGCCATTTTTTAAATTGTTTTAACTACAATGGATTCTGTGTTTCGTCTAAACTATTGATGTAATTCTAAATGTAACAGGAAAAAGCTTAGTGTTCTTACCCAAATTTCAGGTGGAAATAAAACCACTAATTAAGCCTATTAAACTAGGATATTTACAATTAAGTAAATGACTATCTTGAAGCTCTCTGGCAGACAGCATTTTCTCTTTGGTTTATAAGGATCTAATAAAATGCCAGACCAAAGTACATCTTCAAATATTATATTGTACAGGCCATTACTCTTATTCACCACACAAAAATAGGTAGAAAGTTCATGGATCTGGCTTGATGAGAGTATTTTTAGTGAATCTATGTTGGAAATCTTATAAATGTAGCAGAAAAAAATGTAGGATGTCACCGAAACCAAAACTCATGGAGGCAACTTCCTTTTGTTAGCATCCCTTATAAATGCAAGTACAGAAAAGTTAACATAAAATGGAATTAACACATCATATATTATATAAACTTTGTATCTCACTTTAATGTAAATTAATATAATATAGTGAATTTTTGTAGTCCTTTTCTAAATAATTAGTACTGTGTGTGGGAAAAGCAGTAAATTTTGGATTTCATCAGAGAATCACGAAACATAAAATATGGTTATAGTATATGCATGCACTCGGGTGTGTGTGTAGATGTAAACATCTATGCATATATTAAAATAGTTTCTGAATTTTATAGGAAATTATATGTAAAACAGTTTTAGAGCTGATCAGAGAGTTTTACCACAATTTATAACTTTCTTACAAAGAATGGATTCTATAACCCCAATAATAGATTTTCCAAAATAACTCTTTATAAAACATGTCAATTGCAGGCTTAAATTGTCTGAAGTACACATTCAGTTTCTCAATATTTGAAGGCATGGGTAGGTGGGCATTATTTATTATTGTTTGCTTTATATAAATTTGCATGAATTGCAGCAGTTAGTAACATTAATACTGATAATATGGCACACTTAGAAGCAAAATATAGTTTCATTAAAAGTCCAAGTATTTATTTTATTTTCAATATTATCCAAAATGTAAAATCAACCTTGATTTGTTTAGACTATCACAGACAACAAAAAAATATTTTCCTACTGTATATCAAGATGACATGGCCCTTATTTTAAACTTTTTAAATTCATAAAATTATTTCATACTCAGGGTTAAATAGATAGCCTTGGAGGAAAGTTGTTTGCAGCACCCACTTGCACAAAAAATCATAGCATGCACCTGCAATTCCAAGATTGCAAGAGAGTGGAGATGAATTGGTAAATTCTAGGTCTAATGATAAATAGTCTCAACGGAGAAGATAAACTGTGTATGGTGTCACATGACTTTATTTCCAAAATCTCTCTGCACAGGCTAGTGTATGTCTGTGAGTTAGAAGCCAGGTTAAACAGCAAAGTGAGACAGTGGGCCTTTACTTGTTCTGAGTAAAGGATTCTGCTTCTGAATATAAAGCAATAACAGTAACAACAAAATAAGATGAATTAAGAAGACCAGATGTTGATTTTTGACCTAGACATAGTGCTCATGTTTGTGTGTGCACGCATGTGTGCAGGCACACAAGCCCCTTCACATGTAAACATATACACATACAAATTTAATGATAATTCAATATTCCAAACAATTTTAAGATTTACTAAATAATTACACTATAGGGCTCTGTATAACTGAATAGCTCTACTAACTCTATCCAGCTTGTCACTAACTTAAATGTATTTCTTTCAGCCTTTGAAAAAGTCTTCAAATGTAGCACAAAATACAGCATTATTTCTGAAATTATGATGCAGTATTTGTGGATTTTTTGCATATCAACTGATATGATGTTACACACACTTTTCCTGTAATGGAGATTAAAAACAAAACAAAACTACAGGTAGGTATTATCCTTGCCATTCTGCAGGTAAAGTGTGTCTCAAAGAAACAAACAATATTTCCTCACCAGAAAAAAAAGAAGTAAGATTTGATCACTCTTCTTGATTTCAACACTTAACTTGAGGATGTGTTCATTTTAAAAAATAGCAACTGAGAAAGGAAAACATTCATGATGGCGATGCTGATAATTATTCATTCTATCATTGGCCCCAGTGTTGGAGATGATGCTTACTGCTTCTTGAGTACTGTGTACATGTAATTTGATTTCTAGGTTAAAAGATATTTCTTAGATAAAAGAATTAGTTACTAAGTTATTAAGTCGATCAAGGACAATAGTTTCGGATACCTTCCTTAGGCAAGCCGTGTTGTCCCTTTGCTCATTGATTCTGTTATTTCTATCTCTTCTAATAGGCACCTGTGCATCCCTAAGTCTCACTGTAGGCACCAGCAGTTTTGCAGTTTTTTAAGACTTTTCAAGTCTCCTAGATTCTATGCATGACATATGGTTGCAGTGGGGGAACTCCTGATTGCATGGTGAAGCCTGTTATTTCTTCCACTTTTCACTGTGCTGTTCACAGTTTGCTGGCAGCTGAGCTGAGAATAGGATTTTAAGGTTCAGCATGAGATCCAGGAGCCCTGAAAGAACAACAATAATAAAAGTGGGCTCTGGTTTTGTGCTGGAGGCAAGTTCTGCTTTCTGTACTCAGAACTTTTTGAAGGGGAATGCTGGAAGTCAAAAAGACAGGAAATGAAAATGCTACCCAGACCCCTGCTTTCCACAAGGAAAAACTCTTGCTCTTTTGAAATTGGATTTTTTTAAGGTACTGATGTAAGCAAACTACAACACAGCTTTATTTCCTTTTCTGTGATGTGAAATGCCACAATTCCAGCCAAAGTTTTAAGAAATGCCATGACACACATAAAAACAGTCAATTACACTGTTGAAAGAGTCCAGACACAGTTTTCTCTCCAAAAACACTCTGTTATATTTTACATGAAAATTATTACAAATGCATGTGTCAAAAGTCCTCCCCAGTGTGAACCTGGAGTCTTATGACATTGCTGGATTAACACTTGTAAACTTCAGTTCTAATTGGAATAAAATCAAATGCCCTTTTTTGTGAAGAATTGCAAGAAAATCAGTGTGATTTTTAACAGCAAAGGCAGAATTATTTATTGTTACATGAACATGAGAAGGTTTATTTAGGTATCTGTTTATGCTACATGAAATGATCTTACCCATTTAATTAAGGTAAAACACTGACATTTAAAAGAAAGTTCAAAACATTGAAAAGCAGTAAATTTTTGATGATTGGTCTTGCAGTTGGAGGAGAAAAGATTTTTAACTCATAAATCTGTGCAGTACAATTGAAGAGCCAATAGGGCCAAGTGGCTAGCAACCTCATTAGCAGTCCAAGTCAGGGTAGAAGGTCTTACTTACAACGCCCAAGTGAGAGACCTGGAGTCAAGGACATGAGGTCACCATATGCCTTTGACATTTATAAACTTGCTTTTATATGTCATGGCTCTTAATTTCTCTGAAACATGGTTTCCTTATTCATAAAATAAAGTTTCACGTTTTCTCATCCTGGGAGCTAATTCTCCCTGGGTTGTTTCTATCTCTGCTCATCTCTTATGAAAGACACTGGAAATTCTCCTGGATTATCTCTTAAGAAAGATTTATGTGACAACAGCCTTGGAAGGAGAAGGATAATACCTAGCCCTAGGCACAGGGAAGATTTACCCTCCACCCCCACCAGAATAACAAAGCTACTTGTGTTTCTCCCAGGGCTGATTTCACAGGTTGGCAAGGAGCTTCCTTACAAAAGCTCATTTTCTTCTGTGCTTGGGGTGCTTCTGTAACACAATCCACTGAACATGCACATGTCAACTGGTTCCTGATACATTACTCTATGGGAACCAGGATTCAAGAAAGTGTTACAAATGATGTCACTGTGGCAGTCGCTGATACTAAATACATGCTGTCTTTTATCTATCAGGTAAGAGTCTCTTGTTTATAGCCAACACCCATGACAATTTCGTTTCGTATAAAGAACAATCTCAAATGCTGAACAACTTTTTTTTTTCTTCGTAGACTTTATACAAAGATTCATAAAAGTACTGTGAGTAAAGATTTAGTAATGGGTGCGGCAAATAGAAAGTTCTTGTGTATTCACCCTGTGCATCCGGTTGTTCCGCACATGCAAATGCAACAGATTGAAAACTGGAAAGTACACTCATCTCCTTTATTCCTGTCTCCATCTCCAGAAGGCATTCCCTGGGAACTCACAAGCTACTGGGGCTATGGAAGTAGGTATGCTAACTACAAATCTTCACTGCTCCCTCTGTTCCTTCAGGTTCAATCCTCCACTCTCATCCCTAGTTCTGTAGCAGAACACTTACGTGTGGCTGGGATTCTGGTCCCTAAACTGTCTAACCCCCATATCTAATGGATCATGCAGACTTTCTCCCCCAACATTTTCCCCCAACTAACTCATTCCTTTTTCTCTGCCTCTAGTACCAACAGGCATTCCTTGTTGCTGTGTGAAAATGTTTTCCAGAGGAGAAAAGCAAATATATATGTCTATTCATCCCATATAAGGAGTCTAAAACAGACCAAAATAAAGATACCACAAAAGTCCATCTTGGTGAAATAGTGAATTATTTGGGGCGTTATTTTCAGGAATTTAGATGAAGTGTTACATATAGGAGCAGAAAAGACAAAAAGACAGCTGCATCACCAAAGGCCACCCAAGTATGGGAGTCACAATACTGGGAACCTGGAACACAGAGCACCAACTACAAGCAGCTCAAGAGGCTGGGGACCATCCTTTCCAGATGCTTCAATTGATCCGAGCCTCGTCTAGGCAGCTCAGCTGGTTTTCGATTCTTCCAGGCAACTGTTTTGGTCTCAGAGCCTCTATGCAGCTTTTCTCTTCTGAAGGTCTTCTTTGAAGCTCAAGTTTCTTCTATCTGAGGGAGCCTCTCAGCTTTTATTGCTTACTCTCTGTCTTACTTCGGGTTTTATTGTATGAAGAGACACCATGACCATGCAAAATCTTATAAAAGAAAACATTTAATTGGGGATGGCTTATAGATTCAGAGGTTTAATCCATTATCATCATAGTTCAAAGAATGGTGGCAACCAGCAGACATGGTGCAGGAGAAAAAGCTGAGAGTCCTACCTCTTCATCTGCAGGCAGCAGGACGAGAGAGACACCGGGTCTTACTTGAGCTTCTGAAACTTCAAAGCCCACCCCTAATGACACACTTCCTCCAACAAAGTGACACCTACTCCAACAAGGTCACACCTCCTAATCCCTGTCAAGTAACATCAATCCCTAATGACCAAATATGAGCCTATAGGGGCCATCCCATTCAAACCACCACATGTCCCATCTTCAGTGGCTCATATAGATTTTGTCCTCAAAACATCCTCCACACTTATTCTTCTCTCCTAAACCCTACTCCAGCAGGTTTTCTCTGTGAATCCACTGGGCAAGCCAGACAAAGAAGCAAATTGGCC
>LOEQ01012845.1:25443-36130 GCA_001685075.1 Bramus lutescens
CTGTCCCTGCAGCTCCCGGCTCCTGCGGCTTCTGAGTAACTTCCATCTGTGGGCTGAACCTGCACAGAACACCGGGACGAGGTTACTGTGCCTGCATAGTGCCATACTGTGACGGCACGATACAAAGCGCGCGCATGCGCTGTTTTTACTGTCACCTCGGAAGGCAGATTTGCTAACTCGTGGGGCCCTAGTCACTCTAGTGTCTTCTAGAAGTTCTGCGTTTGGCCCCGAACATTCACGTGTAGGATCCGCCTGCAGTTAATTCTTTGCAGGACGTAAACTCTATGTCAATAACACATTTGCCTGCAGATACCAGGATAGTCCAGTCACTTGCCTCAGTAATGCCAGACTCACTGAGTTTCCCGGCCTAATATGTTACAGTTGACTCTGTAGTAATTGTGTGGTTTTTTATTTCTAACTTTGCTCTCATGTTCTGTTGATATCTTTCCCAGACAGTACAATCTTTATTGCAGTCATATGAGAAGTTTTGAAATCAGATGATGTCACTGTGTGCGCTATGTACTCATTCTTGTGTAGACCAGTTTTTCATTTATGATGAACTTTTCACGTCAGGTTTCTATTGGCAGCAAAAATTGTTAGACATATTATTGGACTGTTGCTGATTTATAGCTCAGTTGTGTACTGAAATAATAATGAGGCTTCCTATCTTCAATCAAGTAATTTCTCTCCTTTGATCAAAAGTTCCTTAATTCTTTTAATTACAAAGTTATAGTGTTGGTGACAGATATTTGTCACATCTCTGTATTTCTGGCATATTTATCTCTGATGACATAAGATGTGAGGGTATGTTTTTAATTTTTCAATATTATTTTATTTCATGTGTATGAGTGATTTGCTTGCATGTATGTATGTTGACCATATATGTGTGTTGTGCTCACAGAAGACAGAAGGAGGCATCAGATCCCCTGCAAACAGCATCTAGGGATGATTGTGTGCACCATGTTAGTGTTGGGAACTAAACCCAGGACTTCTACAAGAAAAAAAAAATGTGGTGGTAACTGCTGAGCCATTACTCCAGTCCAAAACTTTACAATTTTCTCTGTGTGTGAGCACACGTGTACAAGTATATGCTGAAAAGCAAGTGTCAAGAGAGTTGAGGTTTGTTTAACACTCTGTCATTGGGGCTTGGGAGATGACGCAGTAGGTATGCTGGTTAGATTTGGCTAACTTGCCACAAGCTACAGTCAGACTGGCCTATAGGCAAACCTATAGAGTATTTTCTTGATTGATGCAATAGGGCCCATCCTACCCTGGGCAGGTGAGCCCGAGTTTTATAAGGTAGCAAACTGAGTAAGCCATGTTAGCAGTAGGGCACTTGCAGAGTTTCTCCAGGTCGACAGCACATGTGGAATGCATAAAGCCTATAGTGTATATAAGTTGGCAAATCTGTTCCTGGCCTGCTCTTGTTGAGTGTCATCCAGAGTGGGAGACTTGTAATTGTTGAAGAGATTTTTCTCAATTAATCTCTTAAGTGTGTGGCACGATTTCTCACTGGGAAGGTGCACTAATTCTGGAACAGTTGCACCTTCAAGCTTTCAAAAACCGTTTTGAGACAAGATTTGTTATGTTTACTCTCTTTGAGTTGATCCCGGTGTTTAGGCCCACAGGGCATCGACCATGCTGTCCTCCTGACTCCACCTCCTCAATTTTTGATTAAAGGTTTGTAGGAGCACAGACTCATAAAACTCTCCACTTGAGTCACAGAGAGGACTGTCTATTGCATTTTCCTGTTAGTGTGTGGAACTAAGGAGGTGTGTGTGGGATATATCTACTCCAGTGAGACCAGAATAGAAAGAATGGTTTATTGTTTACATTGCAGGGGAAACAGGCTAGGCCGCTGTGAGGGTATAGGTTCTTGAAGTCATTGTCCTGCAGGTGTCTCTCTTATAATGAAGATTCTGATTGGGCGGGGTAAGTACCTTTCTGTGTACTTTCCCGGCATGCATAAACTCATGCCATATGAATGAAAGAAAACCAAATCTGTGGGTGCACAATTTGGGGAGGTTACCTTGAGCCACTGAAATTTCCAATTGGGCAACTCTCTCATATTGGTTCATACAGACCTGGTTGTCTCAGTTTAGTCAGGTGAGAGGATTGAGACACCGAGCGTTCGGCTGTGGCTTGTGTGTGAGCCTGCAGTACTCAGCAGCTAACATTTTACACAGGGCAGGGTCATACAGTCTCTTACACATATGGACGTGAGTTCTTGCAGGATGATGAAGAGTATAGATCTGTTTGCATTCTTCTCCATGCAGACATCCAGTTTGACCAGCATCGCTTGTTGGTGAAGTTGTCTTTTCTCCTGTGTGTAATTCTGGCATCTTTATCAAAACCCAGGTATCTATAGGAGGTGTGTAGATTCATTCCTGGGTCTCAATTCGATTCTATTGATCAGTGTGTCTATTTTTATGTGAATACCATGTATTTTTTATTACTATACCTTTGTAGTACAGCTTGCATTCTGGAATGGTGAGACCTTCAACAATTCTTTTTCTGTTCAGAAGTGCTTTAGCTGTCCTGGGAGTTCTGTTTCTCCATTTTAGGTTGAGAATTATCTTTTCAAGGTCTGTAAAAAAATTGTGTTTGGATTTTGATGGAGATTGCATTGAATGAATCTGTAGGTTGCTTTTGGTGGGATTGCCATTTTTACTATGTTAATCCTACTGATTCATGACCATGGGATGTCTTTCTATCGTCCCATATCTTCCTCAGTTTCTTTCTTCAAAGACTTGAAGTTTTTATCATATAAGTCCTTCACTTGCTTGGTTAGAGTTATCCCAAGCTATTTTATATAATTTGAGACTGTTTTGCAAGGTGTTATTTCCCTCTTTCCTTCTCAGCCCTTTTGTCATTTGTGCGTTGGAGAGGTCCTGATTTTTGTGAGTTAACTGTGCATCGAGCCACTTTGCTGAAAGTGTTTATCGGCTGTAGGAGTTTCCCTGTTGAATTTTTAGAGTCACTTACATATACTATTGTATCCTCTGCATAAAAACACTTTGACGTCTTCCTTTCCAATTTATATTCCCTTAATCTCCTTCGGTTGTCTTACTGCTTGCTTTAGCTAAGTCTTTCAGTTCCATGTTGAGTAGATATGGTGTGAGTGGGCAATCTTGTCTTGTTCCTGATTATAGGTGAGTAATTTGGAGTTTCTCTCCATTTAATTTGACGATGGCTATAGATGATTCCTACTTGAACATGGTGAATGATCTTTTGATGTGTTCTTGGATTTCATTTTTAGGTCTCTTATTGACAAGTTTTACATCTATGTTCATAAGGGAAATTGGTCTGTAATTCTCTTTCTTTGTTCTTTAAGTGGTTTAGATTTCAGGGTAACATGGCCTCATAAAATAAATTTGGAGCTCTACTGGCTGGTTTTGTGTTTCAACTTGACTCAAGCTAGAATCATCAGAGAGGAAGGAGGTTCAGTTGAGGAAATGCCTCCACGAGATCCAGTTGTAAGATTTTCTCCTCTATTAGTGATAAATAGGGAAAGCCTCTGCTCACTGTGGGTAGTGCCTTTCTTAGGCTGGTGGTTCTGGGTTCTATGAGAAAGTAGGCTGAGGAAGCCAGGGAGAGCAAGCCTTACTGCTTACTGCAGCACCCCTCTTTGGACTCTGCATCAGCTCTGACATCCAGGAACCTGCTCTGTTTGAGTTTCTGTTCTGACTTCCTTGGTGACGATCAGCCATGTGGGAAGTATAAGCTAAATAAGCCCTTTCCTCCCCAGCTTTCTTTTTGGTTTTGATGTTTTGTTGCAGCAATAGAAACCCTAAGACAACCAGTGTTCTTTCTTTTTCTATTTTGTGGAATAGTTTTTATTGTATTGATAATAACCTTTCTTTGAAAGTTTGATGGAATTTCGTGGTAAAATGATCTGGGCCCTGGGTTTATTTGTTTGTTTGTTGTACAGAAACGTTGTGTTTAAGCAGAATTCCCTTTTGTTGCCACTTATCTCCTGCACCTCCCAGTATAGCCCAGGTTAGTCAGGATGCTTGGAATCCAGGCATGTGCACCTGGTTAGCTTGATATACCGTTTAAAAGTCTCTGGAAGAGTTGGGGTAAAGACTTCCTAATCAAACTGAAGCACTGACAGTAGAACCCATTTACATTTCTTTAGCCCCAGGAGTTAAGTCCAGCAGGATGTAGACTCTGGCAGCTGCTTTCTGTTCTCCCCCACGTCAGAGGTCACACATCCAGGTTCACATGTAATCCTCTTAAGGCAAATCATTAGTGTCAACTTTTATGTCAACTTGACACAAGCTAGAATTATCACAGAGGAGGGAGCCTCAATTGAAGACATGACTCCATAAGATCATGCTGTATACAAGCCTGTAGGGTACTTTCCTATTTTTTGATTGATGGGAAAGGACCAGCCATTGTAGGTAGTGCCATCCCTGGGCTCATGATCCTGGGTTCCATAAGAAAGCAGGCTGAGAAAACCATGCAAAGCAGGCCAGTAAACAGTACCCTCCATTGCTTCAGCAGCAGCTTCTGCCTCCAGGTTCCTGAGCTGCTTGAGTTCCTGTCCTGACTTCTTTCAGTGATGGACTAATGATGTGGAAATGTAAGCCAAATAAACCCTTTCTTGCCCACGTTGCTTTTGGTATTTATTGTAGCCATAGAAACCCTAAGACAACTCCCGATGACTTTGCAAAATAACAAACACCCATCCACGCTGTCCAGATCTGTTTCTTCATTAACTGTCCAAACAGTAGACGCACATCCTATCTCACAATAAGATTCTTAAGGAGTCAGTTCAAGACTTCATTACTGGTAGGTTCTCGTTCAACATTTCTTGTACTGGCATAGCCACAAAGACCTGAAAATACTTGGTAGGTTGAGGCAGGAGGATGTGCTTGAACATAGCTTGGTTATCTGGCCAAGGATAGTTAGTATCCAGAATAAATGGACAAATACATTGAATTTGCTTTTTTTGTGAATTAAGTTTTTGGCAGTCTATGGGTTGTGTGACCTTGTCAAGCTCCTTGCTTCTACAGGCCTTAGTCTGCCCTTTGTAGACGATCAGAACAGTTAATTTATAGAAATGAAGAATCGAGGATGTTCGGATACTGTGGATATTAGCACCATATGAGGACTCTGATGATCTGCACCCTCTCATCCCTGCCTCTCTTTCCTGTTTTTTACAGAAAGTATTCCTCAATGTAAATTCCTGGAAGAGGGCTCCAGCATCACTTCACACCTCTGCCAAGTGCTGGTGCCAAACGCAGTCATTAGTCCCCTTTGCCTCCTGAGAATATTCTAAGCAAGCATTGAGGTATCAAATCAACAAACAGTAAAGATTTAAACAACCCAGTCTCTTCAAATTCCCTGGAATGGCAGGTCTCTCCCTTGACGAGAGAAGCCTCAGGAAACCCCAGCTCTTGTTTCCCCCAGGCTCCCCTTTCCATTTTACCTCAGCTCCCTGCTTACTTTGAGCAGCTGGTGCTGGGCCCTGGACTTTCAACGCATATTAAAGTGAAAGACACACAAGCAGTGGGAACTCCACCCAGACAACAGCTTCCTGGCAATGGGAAGGCTTGAGAGGCAGAGAGAAGAGATGCTTGGAGTGACTCTTCTTCTATGTGTTCTTGTTGCCCAGGCTGACTTGGATGTTGTGTTCTCCACATCTCAACTCCTAGGCAAGCCTTTTACCAACCAAGTCACAGCCCTACTCCCTTTTAAGAAATGTAAGTTGTATATACCTTTAATCCAAGCACTCAGGAGGCAAAGGCAGGTCTTTCTTTGCGTTTGAGGCCTGCCTTTTCTGTAGAGTGAGTTTCAAGAAAGACAGGGCTGCACAGAGAAACCCTGTTGTGAAAAATGAAAAGGGAAGGAAGGAAAATGTAAGTGCTAAAACCAGGGAGGGCTCAATCCTAGCCCTCTGGAGGCAGATACAGGGGGATGTCTGTGACTTCTAGACTTTAGGCCATCCATAGCTACATAGTGAGACCCTTTCCCCCAAACAAACAAGAAATGTAAGTGAGAATAGTAAAAATCAGTATTTGAAAGTTGCTTTTGTAGTGGGCACAGAATTGTCCCTTGAGGCCCCAGGGATGTAAATGGTGGAAAAAGGGCTCCCTACTCAGTCTGCATCTGTCTGTCTCATCTTCCTTAATTCAGGGCATAGATGTAAGTCATTGTCCTAAACTGGAGTCACCTTGGTTGCAGGAAGAACAAAACCTCCTAGGACAGAAATCCCTACCCCACCCCTATATGCAGCATATGAGAATGGCTACCTTCCCGATGGTGAGGCTGTACCCTGAAGCTTGACTGACCATCTTCCATGAGCCAGATTGATCCCCCTTAGGAGTGATAGTGACGAGGGCTTGTGACCATCCTCATCTTGCACATAGAAGACTGAGACTGACCAACCAGACACACCTCTAACAGGACCTATTAATTACGCATGCCCATGATCCACCAGTGCTTTCTCTATTGAAACCTGGAGCTCACAACAGTAGTCCCGGGCTCCATGCAGGATGAACCAGCATTTTGCCAACTCAGTTACATACCCAGACCTATGTAATTAAATTAATTTATCACATCTCTGTAGCAGAGGGATGACTTTGCAGTCCAGATTCTTCTTTCTGGTGTCTGGAATTAAAGCCTTGAGAACCACACCTGGGTTCAATCTCCATCTCTATTCTTCACCTTTCCTGTTCTGTCTCATTTGTGTATGGTGGACCCTTAGTAGAGCCTAACCTGCTGGGCCTTCCTAGGTCAGATTTTTCTTCTGAAAGCCTTGGTAAGAACAACTGAACATTTCTTTGTACCTTGGTTATTTCCTAGTGGCGAGACTGTTTGCCACGGTGAGCTGGAGGCGTCTTGTTTGCACCTGCGACTGACATCTCCACACTCACAGTTTCGCAGTGTTCTCCTTAGCTGTTAGGCATCTCTCCTTTATCTCATTCCTTTGCTTGAAAGTCCAGTGGGCCCCTTTACCCTGTATCCTTCAACAAGGCCACCTGGGGTGCCCTGCCTGTGTTGTTGAGTGACCCCCCCTTCCCCTCCTCACAGTCACTACTGTCATGCCACATGTAACTGTGCAAAGTGTGTTTGGCTTCATTAAGGTTGTATTGACGCATAAGTAGGGCACTGGGATCACTTGCCCAGTACAGACCTTATGAAGGAAGGGGACTTTAAGGAGGAGGGATTGGAAGAGCTATCTTCTAAGGAGACTGAACGGCAGCTAGCAGAAATGTGTCAGCATTGGCATTCTACAGAAATCCTGAAACTTTCCAAGGAACTGGTAGATCTGAGCAGTTTCCATTCTGCAGCAGAGAGTTCTCAGTGGTGAGTGACTGTTTTCAAGTCTCTGGCGCATAATTCTTTTGAACCAGAAGTCTCCTGATGCATGCATCTCATCCCAGGAGCTGGAGAGGTGGAGGCAGGAGGGCTGCTAGATCTTGTAGCATTGAGCTTTCCCCCTGGCTCTAGCACTGTCAGAGGCACTAGAGCACACATGTAGGGACAGTCAGAGCACAAATTTCTGAAGCCGTTCTCTCCTTCCGTCTTCACCTGCATACTGGCTTCAAAATTTGTGTCCTCTGGCTCGGAATGGCATGCTAAGCATTTGTATCCACCAAGCCAAATCACTGGCACATTATTATCTTTTTAAAAGACCCCTTATCTTTCAGAAATACACTTTGAAATATCTCTGTAGCCCAAGCTGCCCAGAAGCTATTGCATCCATGTAGCCTAGATTTATTTGAACTTAGTCTTCCTGTCTCAGCCTCCAAGTACTGGGATTGCAGATCAATTCTGAGGCAGAAGGCAATAAACACAAATTTCTCTCTCGTATTACTGTACAAATTCAAAACTAATAATGAGCTACTTCATTATGTAATATTCTGTCATACTACTTTGGTTTGACTTACCAAAAATTTAAATATATCTAAAGAGTATTTCACCAGGAAAAATATTTATACTACCTATTGTGATATAAACACAATGGTCTCTGATATGAGTGTCCCACCAAAATCACTACATGTTATTGATACTGGATTTCTGTTTTCTTGAGTGTCTATGTCAGGAACTGGGTGCCTCGAATGACACCGATGACTGTCAAGCTAAATTGTGAGGTAGAAGTGGGGGTGTGTGGGGCTCACAAGCTGAAGTGTCAGATGGGGTAGGGTAATGTAGGGAAGGAAACTGAGACAGGATACTTGCCAAGTTAGAGGGGACTGGTGGCTTTCTTTATGAGAATCTAGCGACATTTTCATTTTTAAATGACAATTATTTGTTTACTAACTTGTATGGAGATGGACATGCCCATGTCATTGTCCCTTGTGGATTTCAGATAAGAACCTATAAGAATCAGCTCTACCTTTCCACCATGTAGGTCCTGGAAAACAAACAGGGAGAGTTCCCAGCCCTCAGGAACTGGGAAGGAAGATGCAGTTTGAGGACAGCAAGCCCATCTTCTGGTGACCACCCTTGCACATTTTTCTGCTCATTGTCTTTACTTGGCCCTCATGCCCACATAATGCCCTTAATTCCCCTAGGCAGTCACCTCTGCAGTTTCAGGCCAAGATTAGTCCCAGTGGATGCCTTTCCCCATGTCAATAGCATACTAAGATCTGTCTTAATCATTTCAACCAGAGTCTGGATTTAATTTTGACACTGTCCAACTCCAATTCTTAGGGTTATAGTTTTCCAAACATGCATCTAATCATGGCATCTTCCAGAATTCAACCTTGAAAAAGCTTTCATGACTCTAAGATTTCAAGACAATGGGTACCAGCATCATGACACCACCCTTTTAGGTCAGGTTTTGCTTGTGGTCACCTTTGAATCAGAGTACCACAGTGTCAAGTTAATCATGTAAGTTCTTTTCTTTATATATAGCCAGTGGTTTGTTTTGTTTTTAATTAACACATTTATTTGTGTCACAGCACCTAGAGCCAGTTGCCTCCTCCTGCACTATTACCACATGTAAGGCCATTGAGTCTCAGAAGGCCCTCCTCCCAGAGGACGACTAACAGACCTTCCCTCACCAGTTTGGGAAGTGTAGTCAAACCCAAGCCAAGTAAAATGTGGTTCATAATTGGACATGGGCTACCACAATGGAGCTGCCCAAAAGCTATCTGGTCTAATGGTGAGTTTTAGGCTAGCAGGAATACATAGTGTGGTACTATCTCAACAACAACACCAAACAACAGATAAAACTGAGCACCTTAAATTGGATGGGATTGACCCAAAGAGATGGTTCCATAGCAAAGGTATTTGTGGGCATATGAAGCATATGACCATCTGAATTCATCCACAAAGCCAACAAAAAAATCTGTAAGGAGAGAATCCACAACATTGTCTTCTAACCCCACAAGCACCGGAGTATGCACATGTCCCCCCGCTGCTCATTTCACACGAACATGGTAACGAAGTATTTAAAATGTGGGGCAGGTAGGCCTAGCATTCTTTCTGTAGCTTAGGCAGGCTTTCTGATGAGCTGGGATGTGTGTTCCTGTACCACAGATACAGAAGTGATACTGCATTTCTCTTTTTATGATCTGAAATTTTATTTATGTGAATGGGGATTTTTTTTCCTATGTATGTGTTTGTGCACCATGTGCATGCAATACCCTGAGGAACATAGAAGAGGGTTTCAGGTCCTCTGGGACTGCAACTAGAGACAGTTTTGACTTGCCATGTGGATACAAGGAACTGAAATTTGGTCCCCTGTATGAACAGTCAGAGCTCTGAACACAGTGAACCATCTCTCCAGCCTTTTATTCAAATACTTAATACTGTATTTTTATTCCCAGGAACTTGGGAGTCAAAGTTAGGCCTAAACATTTCACAGCAGGCTGTTTTGAAAACTTACTTCTACCAGGACTATAGAAATGGCTCTACAGTTAAAAGCACTGGTTGTTCTTCCAGTGTGTTTTGGTTCAATTCCCAGCATTCACATGGCAGCCATCAATTGTCTGTAATTCCCATTACAGGGGCTCCAATAATCTTCTTCTGAATTCAAGGCCCTTTACAGACATGGAGGACAGACATGCACACAGGCAAAGTACCCATACTTGTATAATGAAGTTTTTAAAAAACATCTTTCTGGAACTTGCTGTAGGAAATCATTTAGCCAGGAGCCTTTAAGTTACCTGTCCACTTGGGTGTGGCCTCTTATACTATAAATGCCAATGTAAAATGTATGCTCCTTCTCTCTTTTGGCTGCTGGAGTTGGTTGCTGTTCTCTGTTCAAGCAGAGGACTGTGATCTGTGAGTCTACCCCTAAATAAATAATACTTTATTATACTAAAAAAGGAGAAATAGATTAGTGTGAGCTTATTCGCACTAATAATAATAGTGAGTAATAGATTGAATACTTGTGTGTTGTAGGAGGTCGCTTGTTTGTTCCCGGCTGCTCATCCCTGAAATAATCACACAGAAACCATATTATTGCAATACTGTTTGGCCAATAGCCCAAGTGTATTTCTGGCTAACTCATATCTTAAATTAACCCATCTCCATTAATCTGTATATCCCCATGTGGTTGTGGCTTACCCAGTAAAGTTCTGGCATCTGTCTCTGGCAGGGCCACATGGCTTCTCTCTGACTCTGCCTTCTTTCTCCCAGCATTCAATTTAGTTTTCCCCACCTAGCTCTATTTTGCCCTATCAGACCAAGCCAGTTTCTTTATTCATTAACCAATAAAAGCAACACA
>LOEQ01012846.1:2365-14248 GCA_001685075.1 Bramus lutescens
CTCCGGTAGGAACAGATGGCCTGGATGTCTGAGTTCTACATCCAGAACAGATTCCAGACTGTTGCCTGAGATTGATCAAGACTCACAGGATACTCCAGTCAGGACTTGATTTTAACTCTAAATCTTCTTTAGGTCCCCATAAGATTATCAGCTTCCCCAACCAGCTGGAAGGAGCCTGGAATACTATACCCACATTCCCCAAAAATGGACTATGTGTATTTTCCTTTGTTTAAAAAGCAACCAGTGCTCTTAAGTACTGAGCCATCTCTCCAGGCCCCAAGCAAATTATAATCCACAGAACCAACCTTGCCTCGTGTTTCTGTAAATAAATTTTTACTAGAACACCTACACACACATTCATTTATGTATTTTTTGTGATCTCTGGCTACTGCTACTTTATAAAATTAGGATTTAGTTGCAGACAGATTATATATGTCTCAAAAATAGCTGAAAATATTCACTGTATGATTTTACATAAAAATAATTTTATGCCCTGGCTTGGATTATAAGCAATGAAGGCAGGGGTAAATGAATGTGCATATTATAATTTGGATGTTGAACACAAACAAGCTTAGTATTTTCTAGGAACAGAAGAAAATACCATTGTGGGATTTTTTTTTTTATATTTAGTATCCTAACACATTGTTCCTAGGTTATTTGGTTGTTTGGATTTTGGCCTTTTGTTTTAGACAGGTTCTTATTATAAAGAAGTGACTAATCTCAAACTCATGATATTCCTGACTGGGTCTTCTTATTGCTGAAATTACAAGTCTGTGAAATTATGCCTAGCTGTTCCTAGGTTTTAATCCATCCATATATTTACTCATTCCTAAAATATGTTCCGTGCCATACAGTATATAAGTTCATACACTATGTAAGTTGTTTCTCTCTCTCTCTCTCTCTCTCTCTCTCTCTCACACACACACACACACACACACACAATCAAGAAAGTCAATGCTTTCCTTCCTTCCTTCCTTCCTCTCTTTCTTTCTTTCTCTCTTTCTTTTTGAGACAGGGACTCTCTATGTAGCCCTGACTTCCTAGAACTTGCTATGTAGAGCAGGCTGGCCTTGAGCTTTACAGAGATCCTCCTGCCTTTACCTTCCAAGTGCTGGGATTAAAGGCATATGCCACCATGTCCCTGACAAGAAACTTTTCTTCTACTATCCATTTACTATTGATCAAATTGTACTTGGACTCGGTCTTGCCTGGTTATTCATACTTCCTCTATTTCAGCCACTAAAATATACTGTATTTTAAGATTACTATCTTAACAACAGATAATACTAACACTGCTTGACAGACATAACTTTACATGCATGGTCTCATTTAATCATTATAGTCTTGTGAGATAGATACTAGTATTATACCTACATATGAAATAGGACATTGAGGTTCAGAGAAGCAAAGCCTTTTGACCAAACTTGTAGGTGTGTTCCACATAGATGAATTCAGGCTGTCTACTTTTCCTCCCTTATTTGCTCTGTTTCTGTGGAGCATCATGTACCAAGGGCACCCACCATCACTGCTTCTAAGGCATAGGTTTATAATAGCAATATTTGAGTCCATGTATTATTTTCTGGAAGCTCTTAGCATGGTTTATTACAGATTGATGTCAAGTATCTAGAGCCAATGAAAATATTTTTTCTGAAAGAACTCTTTTTAAGTTTTTACTTTTTATTATAGTTCCCATTGTATATGATTTACTTAGGTTTTAATCTCATCTTGGAAACTTAATTCCCATGTGATCTTAGTGAGATTGATTAACTTATCTGTGCCTTAGTTGCCTTACCCCAATGTACAAATAATATAATCTTCTTTAAATATTTATGATAAAACAGGTCAATATTCAGCAGTTAGTGTCAGTTTCATAAAAATTATTTACTATTATAATGGAAAAATTCTCAGAATTAAACTTTATCAACTTCTTGTCTTTTCTTGGGGACTTTATAATCAATTTCATTTACTGATCTCATTCACTACTGTCAGGTTCCTTCATATTACCAGACATTAGATCATGCTTTCCTTCTATCTGGAATATTCTCCTTTTTCTTATTTGCCTGGTTCCCACTGATTTGTTCTTTAAGCATAAAATTACAAAGGCATGAACTATATCCTAGTTTTGATCATCATTTTGTACTCAGATCATTGCAAAGTTTGACATATATTAAGAATCCATATTCGTTGCATGAATGAATAGCAGTCATATTAAATCTAGATTTTCATTTTATTTAGTTATTCTTCTTAGTATTAATTCACATTTTGGGTATAATCTTTAGTGTGTATATTCAGTGACCTTAGGCAATTCTTAACAGATATTACAGAATACATCTTGTGCTTGGAAATCAGGTTTGGAATTTATTTTTTTTTGTATCTGAAAAATACAAAAGTTCAAAATGCTGCTTGTTCACTGCAAGGTAGAGATATGCAGAAAGAGAAATTATAGTCCAGAATAATTGATATGTGAAGCATATGGACTCAGTGATAAAGTAGAATATATATTTATATAGAAAATAATAGTGCAAGAATCACAGAGGAATACCTAAATTGAATTAAAAAAAACAATTTTCCAAATAAACAACTGCAGACAGAAAGAATTCCAGGATAAAACCATAGAGGAATATTAAAAGCCTCAGTAATAATGAAAATGTTTTCTTATTCTGTTGATGTTGAATCGGCAAACTATTTTCTTTTGTACCTTTATGACATTTTTTCATGATTCATTTCTTAGTTTTTTTTATTATGCGTTATTATTAAATTTCATTCACACAAGGTTGCTCGTGAGGGATGTGACACATGGAAAGATAATATAAGAAATTTAGTTCTTACAAAACCTCAATAAACTACTATTAATATTAGCATAACCAGATTATAGAAGAGCACAGAAATAGCAGGAAGACAACCAGGATTTTACATGCATTTTAATATCCTGGACCCGTCTTTCTCTTATTATACCTCCAAACCTGTTCAATGAAACTAGAGCACTTGACTGATCTTTCTGGAATCTAGTCTTTAAAGGCGCCCCGGTGAGGTTCCCACTCCTGCAAGACCGGAAGGAGAGGAGCGGGGCGGGGCCTTAAGGTTCTCTGCAAGGCTAGAGCAGGCTGGGGGAGGGGGAACGGGAGTCAGTCTGCCTTGCGGGCTGGGTAGTAAAAAGCGAAAGAAGTGACTAGGCCGCGCTTCAGCCACTCTTTGCTTGATTTTGTCTCCGCAAACTTCTGAGTCGCAACCTCCAGCACAGGTAGGTGCCGCTGCTAGGGTCTGGGAAGGGATATCTTAGGTGGCCAGGACCCAAGGGTTCACCTAGTCTTGGGCTTTGGGGCCTGGCGCAGTGGGCTGTGGCGGCTCCAATCCCAGGGTGATAATACTAACCTTACACTGACTGAGGAAAGCGTTTCTTTTCTTGTTACAAGGCTGTTCTTACGATTTGTGCTAGTTTTGCGACACAGTCCTGGAGATCAGCATAGGGCCTTTTGGGGCCTACCTAACACTGTGAAACAGCTGAAGCAAGCTACGTTTGAGAATGACACCCAGTATACATGTTTTCAAACTCGGTTAGACCTTCCAGCCCAGAATTCGCCACTCATTTGGTCTCTACAGTTCAGCATGCCTCATTTTGCTCAGCCTTGAAGCTGAGGGAGGAACCTTGCTTTTGCAAGAATTTACAGCGCTGCTGTCTTTCATTTTCATTAATGTTCTCTGTCCAGATTTTACCTTAGTGTGCCCCTCTTACGCAGATCAAGGCTGTCATTGTAGTTGCAGAATAAGTCTTGGGAGAAGGTAGGCTAGAAACCTTTCTGTTCTGAAAAAAAAAAACCAAACTATGAAGAACCTTTCTAAACTATTGGAAACATTCATTTAGTGCACGAATTGAATATCAACTCTAAAATACTCTTATGAATACTTTATTAGTAAAAATTTAAACAAAATTATTGTCCAAAATGTTATGTACTGAATGAACATAATATACCACCAGTAAGTTTCATGAAAAAAAAATAGTTTTAAGTTTATTTAATTACTGAATATAAATGCTGAACTCTCCTATTTAGGAGCACTTCAATAATCCATTCTCCTACAGTGGTCTTATTTTATTGTTGCATTTTGGCAGGATACACTTTGGTTAAAACTTAAAAGCAGTTCATTTTACATTAGGTAAGTGACTACAAAGATAGAGAAGTAATATGAACTCTTTGGACAAATATTGGGACTTCCAAGTCGTCCTGATTGTAGAACAACCATGAGAAGAAAATATAGTTTGCCACAATATTAAAGAAGTCATACATTATCTCATAAGCAGTGTGATGAACAGAATATTCACTCTAGTAGAGTTTGGGGACTTCTACTGTGTGTTCCTCCTACTTCTTTCTTCGAAATAAAAACTGGAACAGATAGATAGCTTCCTTGTCTTGGTGTCTGTCTCAGAAGTCAGCACTACTCTGCCCTTGTTTGTCAACTCTGAGAATGGCAGCAAAATATCCATTCAGTGTCTAAGCTTTTTCTAGCAGCTTTGTTTTCTGCCTTTTAAATCTGGGTCTTAAGGACCAAATTCACCCTTCTCCATCATCTGTTTCTGGCCAGTATAGAGTTTTGTCACTTCCACATCATG
Organism: Bramus lutescens; assembly: GCA_001685075.1. Classification (NCBI taxonomy): domain Eukaryota; kingdom Metazoa; phylum Chordata; class Mammalia; order Rodentia; family Cricetidae; genus Bramus; species Bramus lutescens. Next base: position 6,972 of record LOEQ01012846.1, read on the forward strand.
AATATTTTAAAAATCATTCCATTTCTCTTCTACCCTCCAAATTTCAAGCTAGCAAAATGTAATCAAAACACATATTCATGTATAATTATATCATATTGAAACTCCTTCATATAATTTGCCAGACTTTTCTGAAAGGGCTGCAACATTTTTTATATTCAGAAAATTTACATTAACCACCATCTGTGTATGAGAAATTTGAATTATTTTCGCCCTCCTCAATTGCATTATTTTTCCTTTCCAAAAACAATTACATTTTTTTTCTTGTAGTGTGGGCTAGTATACAAATAGACATGTAGACAAATAGAATACAATAAAGGCTCCAGAAAGAAACATCTAAATTTTGCCTAAGGAATCAAAACATTGAAGAAAAGACAGCTTCTTTGACTGGAAAAATCTATCCACATGTAGAAGAATGAAACTAGATACATATCTCTCCCTTGTATGCAAATCAATTCAAAGTAAACCAAAGACCTTAAAATAAAGCCTGAAAATTGTTAGAAAATAAAACAAAGGGAAACACATTGGGATATAGGTATAGGTAAGGACTTTCTGAAAAGGACTCCAGTAGCATAGGGAATAACTCCAGGGATTGGCAAATACAATTATATGAAACTAAAAAGCTTCTGTTCAACAAAGGAAACAAGTCCTACTCTCTATCCTCTTGGCTCTTACACTCTTTCCACCTCTTCTTCCACAGGGCTCCTTGAACCCTTTGGGGAAGGATTTGATGGAGACTTCCCTTTTAGGACTGAGTGTTCTGAGGTCTCTCATTCTCTGCATATTGCTTGACTGTGGGTCTCTCTCTGTATTTGTTTCCATCTGCCAAAAGAGGAAGCTTCTTTAATGATGATTGAACAAGGCACTGATCTATGAGTATAGCAGAATATCATTAGATGTCGCTACATTGTTGTTTAGACCAGTAGTATTTGGTTTTACCCTAGCTCTCAGCTATGGGTTCCATCTCGTGGAATGTGCCTTAAGTTAAATCAGATATTGGTTGGTTACTTCTGCAAGCTTTGTGCCACCATTGCCCTAGCATATCATTCAGGCAGGATACCATTGTATATCAATGTGTTTGTGGCTGGATTGGTAATATATTTCTCTTTTGGTAATGTGCAAAGTGTATTCCTGTACCAAAATTACTAGAACATAGGAGTGAAGACTCCATGTAGGCCATCAGCTTGACTTCTCTATGTTCATTGAGTTATGTTGGTTTTGTCCTCAGCAATTGCGTCTTGCTGTCATTTTGTGGAGAATAACAAATAACCTTGGCAGCAGCCTGGGTTGTTTGGGGATTGAAAGAGACCCCTTTGGCCAACAACTTAGTTAGTTGTAAGCCAATCCAAGTGCTTCATTTGGTGACAAGGGATGGCCAGTTGGGAGCTTTGTTTCCCTATTATCTGGTAACTTTCTTCAGATGGCTTTCATATATGTAAATATTTTAGAGTCTCTACTGTGTGAAGTTTCCATACTATTCCTCAAATAACACTTAATTTTAGTTATCTCTCCCCATATTACCTCCCTCAGCCCCCTTGATCCTCCAATATTGTCTATTTTATTTTTCTTTTCTAACAAGATCTATCTGTACTGTACCCTCTAGTTTCTTCCTCTATATCTAACCTCATTGGATCTATGGATTGTAGCTTGCTTATCATTTACTTAATGGCTAATATCCACATACAAATAAATACATGCCATATGTATCTTTCTGGGTCAGGGTTACCTCACTCCAGATTTTTTTCTAGTTCATCCATTTGCCTATGAATTTCATGATGCCATTATTTTTAACAGCTGAGTAATACTCCATCATCTAAATATGCCACATATTTTAAATCTATTCTTCTGTTGGGAAGCATCTAGGTTGTTTCCAGTTTCTGGCTATTATGAATAGAACAGAAATGAACATGGTTGAGCAACAGTCTTTGTGGTAGGATTGAGCATCCTTTGGGTTTATGTCCAAGAATGATATAGCTGGTCCTTGAGGTAGTTCAATTCTTGTCTTCCTGAGGAACTATTGCACTGATTTTCATAGTGACTGTACAAATTTGCATCCCCACCAACAATGTAAGACTGTTCCCCTTACTCCACATCCTCCCCAGTATGAGCTATCATTTGTTTTATTGAACTTGGCCATTCTGCTGACTTGTGTAAGATGAGATCTCAACATAGTTTTGATTTTCATTTCCCTAATGGCCAAGAATGTCAAACATTCTCTAAGTGTTTCTCAGCAATTTGAGTTCCTCTTTTGAGAATTCTCTGTTTAGATCTGTACCCCATTTTTTTTTATTATTTATTCTTCTCTCATACAGTATATCCCAACAGCAGCTTCCCCTCCTTCCACTCCTTCCAGTTCCTCCACCTCCCCTCTCCACCAGGTTCATTCCCCTCATTAACCCCCCCCCACAAAGAAATAATAGCCCTTCCAGGGACATCAACCAAGCACTGAATAGCAAGAGACGATAAGATCAGGAACAACCCCTCACATAAAGGTTGGGCAAGGCAACTCACTAGGAGAAAAGGGTTTCAGGAGCAGGCAAAAAAAAGTCTAAGATACCCCCATTTTGACTGTCAGGAGTTATCCCAAGAAACCAAGCCAACAACCATAACATATAAGCAGAGGACCTAGGATAGGCTTATGCAGGCTCTGCAATTGCCACTTCAGTGTGAGTCCCCCTGAACCCTGCTTAGTTGATTCTGTTGGCCAGGCTCTCCCACTGTCCTCAATCCCTCTGGCTCCCACACAATTCCTTGTCACCTTCTTCCACAGGTGTACCCCATTTTAGCTGGATTTTTTTGTTTTCTTGTTATCTAATTTTTGAGTTCTTTATGAATTTTGGATATTGGCCATCTATCAGATGTATAGATGGTAAAAATTTTATCCATTCTGTAGGCTGCCACTTTGTTAGAATGACAGTGCCTTTTGCCCTGAAGAAGCTTCTTAGTTTCATGAGGTCCTATTTGTTAATTGTTGATCTTAGTGCCTGTTCTAACAGTGGTCTGTCCAAAACATCTTTTCCTATGCCAATGAATTTGAGGATATTCTCCACTTAATTCTTCTATCAGATTCAGTGTATCTGTTTTTATGTTTATGTGTTTATCCATTTGGAGTTGATTTTTGTACAGGATGTTAAGTATAAGTCTATTTGCTGCAATGCTCTTTCTCTGTTCATTTGGGTATCAGGATAATTGTGGCCTCATAAAATGAACTGGGCAGTGTTCCTTCTGTTTCTATTTTGTGGAATATTTTGAGGAGTATTGATGTTAACTCTCTGAAAGTCTGATAGAATTCTGCATGAAAACCATCTGGCACTAGGCTTTTTTTTGGTTAAGAGGCTTTTAATAAGTACATATATTTCACTAGGATGTAGTTTTATCTAAATTACTTGTCAAATCTTGATTTAACTTTGGCAAGTGGTGCCTATCAAGAAAATTATCAATTTCTTTTAGATTCCAATTTGATGAGGTACAGGTTTTTAAAGTATGTCTCCATGATTCTCTGGTTTTCCATGGTGTCTGTTGGTATGTCTCCCTTTCACTCCTAATTCTATTAATTTGGATATTCTCCCTTTGCCTTTTAGTTAATTTGGATAATGGTTTCTCAATCCTACTGATTTTTCTCAAAGAACCAACTCTTTGTTTATTGAATTTTTGTATTTTTTATTTATATTTCATTGATTTCAGCCCTGAGTTTATCTCTTGACATCTACTCCTTCTGTGTGCGATTTCTTTTCATTCTAGAGCTTTCAGGTGTGTTGTTAAATTACTAAAATGAGATCTCTCCAAGTTTTTATACAGGCAATTAGTGCTGTGATCTTGTCTCTTAGAACCACTTTCATTGTGTCCCATACATTTGTGTATGTTGTGTATTCCTTTTCGTTTAATTCCAGATAGCCTTTAATTTCTTAATTTCTGACTTGACCCATTTTTCATTGAGTAGAAAGTTCAGTTTCCTTGAGTTTATAAGCTTTCTGCTGTTTTCATCCAGATTTAACATGTGGTTGTCAGATAGGATGCAGGTGTTATTTCAATTTTCTTGTGCTTGTTGGGACCTGTTTTGTGTGTGAGTATGTGGCCAATTTTGAGAAAGTTCCATGAGTTTCTGAGAAGATAGTATGTTTTTTTGTGGGTTTGGGTGAAATGTTCTGTAAATATCTATTAGGTCTATTTGTTTTCTAACATTTGTAAGCTCCTGCATTTCTCTGTTTAGCTTTTGTCTGGATGATGGGTCCACTGGTGAAAGTGGAGTATTGAAGTTTCCCACTATCAGTGTGTAAGAGTCAATATGTGATTTAAGCTTTAGTAGTGTTCTTTTACAAACTTGGGGGCCCTTGTGTTTGGAGATGTTAAGAATTACAATGTTCTCTTTGATTTTTCCTTTGATGGTCATGTAGTGTCCTTTCATATGTCTTCTGATTAATTTTGGGTTGAAGTCTATTTTGTCAGATATTACAGTGGCTACCCCAGCTTTCTTCTTAAGTCCATTTGCTTTGAATATATTTTTCTATCTTTTTACACTGAGGTGATGCCTATCCTCAATGTTGAGGTGTGTTTCTTGGATGTAACAGAAGGATGGATCTTGTTTTTACATTAAACCTGATAGTTTATGTCTTTTTATTGGATAATTGGTACCATTGATGTTAACAGATCCATGAGGAGTAGAGTATCTGTTGATTCCTGTTATTTTGTAGTTTTGGTATTCATGTGTGCATGCACATGTATGCGCCCGTGCGTGCTTGCATGTGTGTGTCTGTGTGTGTTTACCCTCTTTTGCTTTACTGGTCTGGGATTATTGTTTTTCTTGTGTTTTCTTGAATGTGGTTAACCTCTTTAGGTTGAAGTTTTCTTTCTGGCACCTTCTTAGGGATGGGTATGTAAATAGATAGTTCTTAAATTTGGTTTTATCATGGAATGTCCCATTTTTCCATCTATTGTGATTGAAAGTTTCACTGGGTATAGTAGTCTGGGCTGGCATCTATTGTCTCTTAGAGTCTGCAGTCTCTTAATGGCTTTTAGAGTCTCCATTAAGAAGTCAGGTTTTATTTGACTGGGCCTGCCTTTATATGTTACTTGCTATTTTCCTTTGAAGCTTTTAATATTCCTTTTTTGTTCTGTACATTTAGGGTTTTGATTATTATGTGGCAAGGGGACTATTGGGAGACTGGGAGAGAAACCTCCAGTTACAGTCTATTTGATATTCTGTATGTTTAAGGTAAAGAAGACATGTCCTTCTTTATTTTGGGAAAATTTGTTCCATGATTTTGTTGAAAATATTTTCTGTGCCTTTTACTGGGTTTCTTCTTCCTCTATTCCTACTTTTCTTAGATTTGGTCCTTTCATACTGTCCCAGATTTCCTGGATGTTTTGTACCAAGATTTTTTTTTAGATTTAATGTTTTCTTTGATTTGGGTATTAGTTTCTTCTGTTATGCCTTCATGCTTTCAATGCCTCTTCAATCCCTTGTATTCTGTTGGTGAAGCTTGACTCTGAGGGTCCTGTTTGAATTCCTATTTTATTTTACTTTTTTGCTGTGGCAATTTGATACCCAAATTGTATTTCTTTTTTCTTTTTCTATTTTTGTAATAATTCTTTTTTTCTTTCTTTTTTTTAAAATTTTATTCGATTTTTCCCTATTGCATGTACTGGCTTTTTGGGGTCCTATTCTCTTTGGCTGTATACCTTGCTCAGCCTAGATCTAGAAGGGAGGGCTTTGGACCTTCCTCAAGGCAATGTGCCTCACCTTCTCTGAGGATTGGATGGGAGGTGGAGTGGGAGGGTGTGTGGAGGGAATGGGAGGAGGAGAGGGAGTGGGAACTTGGATGGGTATTTTTTTTAAGTCTTAAATTTTTCATTTCCATATTTCCCTCAGTTTGGGTTTTCTTTACTGTTTCTTTTTCCTCTTTTAGGTCTTGGGCTGTTTTATTCATTCCTTCCACTGTTTGCTTGTGTTTTCCTGGATTTCTTTAAGGGATTTATTTATTTCCTCTTTAAGGACCTCTACCATCTTCATACAGGTGATTTTAAGGGTTTTTCTTATGCTTTAGTTATATTGAAATATACAGGGCTTGCTGTGGTAGGGTTGCTAGACTCTAGTGGGGACATAATGTCCTGGTTGTTATTGTGTTTTTACACTGGCATCTAAGCATCTGAAATTGGGAATATTGTAATTCTAGATGCTGACATCTGGTCTTATCTTTGTTGAGTGGATGTTTTCATTCTTTAGTTTCTGTTTCTTAGGAGAGTATGGTTGCTGTGTGTTGTCTGATAGGAAATTTTTTCTGGGTCTTGATAGGTGTGGCCACTGGGGTTTCTAGGTACTGGAAACTGATCCTTAAAAATGGGGATTGGCTAAAGGTGGGAGGCTGAGGGGGTACCGCAGAAGGGTGGAAAGCAGAGTGTTCCACCAGAATCTTCTTAGTCTCCTGGGAATTGGAGCAGAGAGTGAGGAGAGGCCACAACAGGTGGTCTCCTACAGAGTTGGAGATGAGACTTGGGTATTAGATGTGACAGAATGGAGGGAGAGGTGAAAATCTACTGGTAGGCTAACTTATTACATGGAAAGAGTGGCCTGTGGGTTCAGAAGGATTTTCTACTTAAGCTGGGGTTTTACAATGGGATGAGTCAAGGGAAGAAAGTTTGAAGAAGGAGGTCTTTGTGATCAGGAGGTGGTGACAGAAAAAGATTTGGATTTGGAGGAGAGGTTTGAAAATTGAATATTTGCAGTTAACCTACCTGCTTCCCTGGCCAGAGTCTAATGAATGGCTCTTAGTTTATTGTTTCATTTTGGCTTATATCTAATGTATTTTTGATAACTTTTCATTTTGCCTTTGCTTTTGGATAAGTAATTTTTGCCAAGCTCTTGACTAGACCACTCCAAAATCCTTCAACAATTATTTAATTTGATTGTTTTTTACAATAGTGTAGTTCATTTTTTGTTTTGTACTTTGAGCTAAAACAAAAGACATTAAGTTTTCAATTTTTTTCTTGTTCTTTGCTGTCGAGAAGAAGAATCTAAGTTGTCTTTACTACAATTCCTAATACACTCTACTCAGATTTAAGTGTATCATTCAGTAAGTAAAATATTATAGTTGTTGTTAAGCAGCATTTCAAAAGTGGCTGTTTCTTTGTAATATTCATGATTATATTAATATTGGCTCACATGTGACTACATGTTCTTATTGACATTTCCAGCTGTTTCTACTTAGGTATTTCTGTTTATTTTTTTTTAATTTTTTCATTATTATTAAAAATTTCCACCTCCTGCCCCCTTCCAATTCCCT
>LOEQ01012849.1:12260-24010 GCA_001685075.1 Bramus lutescens
AACCTTGGTTGATTTGTAACTGTAATGGAAAATCCCCAACAGGAGTAAGCAAAAATGCATAGCTATGATGGGCAAACTTGTGGGGTGGGGTCGCTCTGGGGTCTTTCACTATTTCTGTTTGGAATTCCAGACTTCCTTATGTCCTACCATGCCAGAGGCCAAACAGCTTCTCTATTAACCAATGGTAATAAAACCCATTCATAGCACATGGAGGGGAATCCCCATATTAGTAGAAATATTGTAATTATAATATAATCTCAAAAGTAAGAAATGTAAAAATTTTTAAAGGAACAGTTTCCTATGAGTATAAATTAGGAGCTTCTGCTTCTGGGAGGAAATAGGGACAACAGCTAAATTAAGACTAATAAAAGCTTCAAGTCCATCATGTAAGCATATGTCAAGTGCAGTTTTCCTGCGGATAAAAAGTTGACATTTATGAAAAACATAGAAGTCAGAGGATAGCTGCATATGAGAGGATTTTGCCTCACAAACCCATAACTTTTGAAACTTAGAAAATGGAAATGACATGAATGAGGAATTTTGGACTGTTTTCCTGCCCATCTGCTGCCCAACCATTTCACCTGTGAGCCAGGCACCAGGCCATCTGTAACTCTACCTTCCATATCAATGTCATCCCCATTAATAGACTTTCATGTTCTTTTTTTCTTCCTTTGTTTGTTAGAGCAGGCTTTAAAATCACAAGTAAGCAACTGGGAATGAGATAAAGTGTTGATAGATAAAATGGTTGGTTTAATCCTATGACTTGAGGCTGGGAATATAATAATAATCAAGTGGAAAAGTACATATTCCATAGTGATTCTCTTTATACATACACACACACACACATACACACGCAAAGATGTCTCCCATTTCATTATAAAATCTGCAAACTGAGAAACACTGGATGCTAATGACACAGTTGATGTATTGGAGAAATGAAGGAAAGAAGCAAAGGTATTTTGGCTGTTGATATATTTATGTTTTGAAAAGAGAACAAATTTAAAGCAATGACTGATATCTGAAGTTTGTAATTTATTATCCTGAAAATGTCTTTTAGGCAAAATACAGCTAACTAATAGAAGAAATACTAGCTGCAAAGGATGATTTTAAATATTCTTAATTGTTTAAAAACTGAATAATGCTAAATATTCTATAGGTAAATATTTGCTAATGCTGGACTGATCCACAGGTTTTGAACTTTGAAATGTTCAATAACAAAATTCATATTAAAATATATTCACTTCGACACCCATTGCTGGAATGATCATGGGAGAAGTTTAATGCTCTGATTTTCCTTCTCTACTGAATTTTATTTCCTCTGTCAATGGGGTTTTCTTTGGGGAGTAGAAACAAATCCACTGGCATCATGAGACAGGTGGGACAGCCCTGTGTAAACAGGTTGGGGTGAGTCCAGAGCTAGTCTTGAATGTATTTCCTCTTAAGCAACTGTCAGTTGAGGGGAAATGTATTTTTGATATCTTACCAATGCTTTGAGGCCATTCTCCACCTTTTTAAAATGTGCATATGATTATGTAGGAGGTGATTAGATGTCAGTCTTGCTGATTCCATTGATCATGTCTTGTAGACTGGTCCTAACATAATTTGTCAGAGGCAGACACTCCAGGTTAAGCACAGAAGCAGATTAACTGGTGCTGTCAGATTCACAAGGACAGAACTGCTTTCTTATTTTCTATGCATGTTTCTGTCCTTTGTAATTACTGAACTGGTTCTTTGCTTAGCAGTCTCCAGAACTTTGATTACAGCTTTGAATGGCATGGTCAAGAAAGATCCCTTTTGTACCATCATATAATAGCAACTAAGTTATGTGCTATCTTCCTTCATTTCTGGTAGTCTGAATCAGGCTGGCCATTTAAAAAAATATAGATCCATCCTTACCACTGGCAACTAACACCACAAAATTCACAATCTCTTCCTTAAAATGACTGCATTTATAAGCAGAAAGTCAGCTCAGAAAACAAAACAAGGCAGAACACAAGGCCCAATGCCTTAAACTGACCCCATTCTATCCAATCCGCAAAATGTGACTTTTCTTTCTAAAGATTTTAATTTTCTGATGGCTCTTGTGAAGGGAGGTTGCTTTGTTTCCTAATCTGCTGGCAGGGTCAAAGGAGAAGGATCCGGCACGAGCAGTAGCTCCATCAGAACAGTGAATCAGTAAGTCTTACGAATCTCCTAGACCTGTAATTAAGAGGCAGTGCAGGTCTCTGGTTTCAAGGGAAAACTCTCTAATGGAAGATGAAGTCCTTAGCTGCTTAACATGAAAGCAGGGCCACTGACACTTTGATTTGAAAGAGGCTTAAACGGGAGCACCAAGGTGCCTTCAACTATAACTACTGATCCCAATTAAATCTGCAGGCTACCAAGTGAGCTTTGTACTCAGTTCTGAATAAACACTGATGTTCAAAAGTATTAAGGGTTGAGACTGGAAAGACCAAGGGGAGACTTGAGGTCACGCTCTGGCTTCTCTGAAGGGATCTAAGCAGGTGCACTTAAAGACTTAGGTGAGGGTTTCAAGAGTTTTGGACAGAAACTAAGATCCAAGAGGAAAGTAAAAAACAGAGCAGTTTGTATTCAGGAATATAAATGTATGTACATATACACATATGAAAACAATTGATAAAAAATGAGTCACTGAATTTGAAAGAGAGGAAGAGGTGATGTAGTGGAGGATTTGAAGAGAGAAAAAGAAAGGGGAAATGATATAATTATATTATAATCTCAAAAAATAAACAATAAGAATTCAGAATTTTCAATCATAAATTTTATTTTGGCAGTGAATCTACTTTAATCCTACAATGATATCTAAGCTTATTTTGTAAATAACCTGATAAAATTATTCAGATATAATTATAAGTGCATTTTATGTACCCTAGTGTCATTATTTTCTTAGGAAAAATAGTGAAAGCAAAATTGTAGACAAATGTATTAATTCATTTAAGGCTTTTGAAATGAATTAATTAATCTCCAGAGACATAGCTCCTTTTTTTATCAGATTTAGTTTTAAGGTAAAACTGCTTCTCTTTTAAAAACACTCCTATATCAGTTTCCTTTCCTCGAAGCCTCATAATCTTGCACCTATGCAGTTTCCACAAATGTTCCCTTCATGATTCTGTTAAGTTGGGAACATAGACCCCAGCTCCAGCCCCAGCCCCCAGTCCCCAGGCTTTGGAGTTGCTTTGGTCTGAGCTCCAAATCCTAGCTTGCCAGGTCAGGACTACTCGCACAGGGTATTTAAGTTTGCTCCCAGAAGAGAAACATGTGAGTGATTTTTGGGTCTGCATGGACTCCCTGCTGTCCTGTCTCCCCCTCCTTGTGCTCAGCCACAGGAGAATGTCATTCTTTATAAAACGATGGACATTTTAATTTGAATTGATTCTACCTAACTGGATTTCTTACGCCGGCGGAGCTGCCCTTTTCTTATTACTTTTTTCTTAACAGATTCCACCACTCCCTGATCACATCCAGTCTCACAGCTCACAACAGCATCGGTTAAAAGGGGCATGAAGAAGCCAGGTTGCCCATGTTTATAGAATGGGCAGTCTGCAGGCAGCCTAAGACATCAAGTAGAAAATGGGAGCCCTTGACTTTTGAGCTAACTTCTGCACCATATTAGTGCCGCTGGACTTTTTGCACATTAAGATCAACTGTCATAAATGTTGAAGATAGAGTCACTACATGAGCAGAAAATCCCTGATGTGCGCACTTTTGAATTCAAAACACTATCTAGAAACTATGGTTAGATTTGTCTTGGTCAGTGCATGGTGTTTTGAACTAGTAAGTCAAAGGACAGAGTGAAACTTTCTCCCTAACTTAGGGAAGAAACTGTGACAGATTGTCCTGTTCCCCTCCTTCTGGCTCTCAATCTATTCGTTCATTTTTATTCCTCTCATCATTTTAAGTATGTTTACTTAGCAAAAAAAAAAGGCTCACTTGGTTTAGAAAGCTCAGCATAAATATGAGTATATTCTCTGAAAACTGTGTCTCCCCCACAAGACTCTTGCAATTTGGTCTTTGTCCTAAAGTTTCCAGTTTCCTCATGAATCACATTTCATGCAGAGATCGTTCATTATGTATTTTCTTTCTCCCTTTACCAGTGGTTCTCAACCTTCCTAATGCTGTGACTCTTTATTACAGTTCCTCATGTTGTGGTGACCCCAAACCATAAAATTATTTTTGCTGTTATTTCATTACTGTAATTTTGCTAGTGTTATGAATCATAATGTAAATATCTGTCTTTCTGATGGTCTTAGATGAGCCCTGCGAAAGGGTCATTTGACACCCCATGGGGTCATGAGCCATAGGTTGAGAACTAATGCTTTACATGTATATAAAGAAATATATCCCACTTATTTTTAAAATGACCCAGGGTTATGACCAGCATTGTATGCTTTTGCTTATTCATTTAAAATTAATTTTAAATGTGTTTTTAACATTGATACACATGAGTTCACACATTTGTTTTCACAGTTATGTTACAGTTCTTTCTAGAAGCACCATAAATTTAACAATTAGACACTGATGGACATTCAGTGATGACCAATATTTTTTCTTGTGAGAGCAATTCTTCATATCACATCGCACATGTGATTCCTGAAGGAAACATTTCTACAGCTGGAATTCATAATTCAAAGAGCAAATCCATTTGCAGTTTATTAGTCTTGCCAACGTTCCCATTACAGATGTTGGAACATTTGGTATCTGAATGAGATTAACCCAACAGTACCTATTTCTTCAAATTTTCCCTTTCAATATTTTATGAATATTTTTGATAATGGTCAAACATGTTTTTAAAACATATCAGAACTTCAGTTTGAATTTTTTAAAAAAAGTGATGGAATGCTTTAACAATTCTTAAAAGATATTTTTCCTGTTGTATATCACTATATTTCAATATTTTGCCTCATTTTGATTGAGCAGCTTCATTTTTATAATATTTCTTTAATTACTAATTTATGGGTGCGCATATATCTATTTTCATTTAACAAATTGCACATATGTCATAATGTTTCTCTTTTGATTTTTAAGTTTGACTGTCTTGTTAAGTTGAATCTAGTTATACATACTAGAATGCCCTCAAAATCACAATCATCCTGTGGTAGCCTTACAGTGAAGTGTTTGCAGATATATGATTCAAGTTGCTTTTTTTTAACTTATAAGCTTTGTAACATAACATATTGCTTGGGATCATACTATAATAGATATCACAGAGTGACATACTTTACCATTCTATATTATTATTCTCACAAGATTGTTACATATTCTATACTGAATTTCAGCATCTTTTTATGAATTTCTTAGATTTTCTTACAGAGCAATGGGATTTTTTATATATAAATTATTTCTAAATTTTATGTTCATTGGTGTTTTGCCTGAATGTATGCCTGTGTGGGGCTGCCAGAGTCCTGTAACTGGTGTTTGAAGAAGTAAAGAAAGTCTTTCCTAAATGGGGATTACAATTTGCTCCTGAAAAGATTCAAAGAAGAGATTCTGTTAATTACCTAGGTTACAGAATAGGTTTACAGAAAATTAGAACGCAAAAGGCACAAATTAGTAGAGACCTGCTCCAGACTCTTAATGACATTCGAAGATTGTTAGCAGACATTTTCAGTTTATGACCAGCTGTTGGGGTAACACCTGATCTAATAGTTCATTTAAACAAAACCTTAGATGGTGATAAAGATTTGAATGGTCCCAGAGAATTGACAGCTGAAGCAGAAAAGGAACTGACAATGATTGAGGAAAAATTACAGGAGGCACATGTGGATAGGGTGAATCCAAATCTCAGTGGTATCCTAGTCATATTGCCTTCCAGGATTTCTCCTACAGGGATTTTAATACTGAGGGAAGATATTATTTTAGAATGGATATTTATACCACAAAAAACAAGTAAAAAATTAAAAAACTTATTTGGCAAAAGTCTCTGATTAATTATAAAAAATAAACTGAGACTCTGTCAACTAACAGGTATAGACCCAAAAGAAATTATAGTGCCTTTTACTGTTGATGACATAAAAAAGTAATCTTTGAAGTTTCCAGGAAGAAGATGGGGCTCCACAGCAACAACTCTTCCTAGTTGAGATGACATCGTGACGCAGACAATGCTACTCTAAGACTGCTTCTTTATTTGGGTACCAGCTGCTGAAATAGCACCTTCTCATGACATTCTAGCCAGGACTCCAAATAAGAACTTTGGGAAAAAAAATTATCAACTGCTTGCAACTATACTAGACCTTTTGAAGCTAGTAATTTTGAAACTTAACCATGACTTTAATTGTGCAGGATCCCATTAAGAGAACATAGCCCCCATGACAGCAGAAAGCAATTCTAGAAGACTACGCCCCCATTCCCAAAAAGTTTATCCATACGATTGGGAACTCTGTTTAGAGGTTGTTGATTATTACTTATATTAGATAGAGGGTTGAGCACCGAAGACACTCCACTTGGAGGTTGTTTTCTTCCTGGCAAAACTGGCCTTTGGGAAAAGAACTGACAAAGCCTCAACCACTGACAAGTTACATGATATCCGGAAATGGGTAAGCATGACTGTCAAATCTTGCCAAGACAGGATAAGACGGTTTTGAAAAATTTCCTGCCTCTGAAAATGGTTTGTCAATTATGCTAGGCTATATCCAAATTTGGTTGCTTCAATGTTGTAAAATAAGATGTTGGATGATTGCTCAGGTAGCTAATTGACTCTGTCATATATTGCTTGCTTTGGAAGCTACTGGATTGTACTTTCTGCCTGCTCAAGTAATATTATCTCCCTTCTCAGGCCTTCGATNCTTGCCAAGACAGGATAAGACGGTTTTGAAAAATTTCCTGCCTCTGAAAATGGTTTGTCAATTATGCTAGGCTATATCCAAATTTGGTTGCTTCAATGTTGTAAAATAAGATGTTGGATGATTGCTCAGGTAGCTAATTGACTCTGTCATATATTGCTTGCTTTGGAAGCTACTGGATTGTACTTTCTGCCTGCTCAAGTAATATTATCTCCCTTCTCAGGCCTTCGATAGGGTTGAAGATTAGATAGTTATGGTTACCATCCTCTTATGATCTAGCCAAGCCATCTGCAATACAAGACTTAGACTCCTTAGCATGGAATGTTTATTAAAACACTTAGCATATATTCCTTGCTTAATATTGTTTATGCTGGTTGTAATTCTAATCTTATACATAATATCTGTTCCTAGTGTATATTGTTTTATATTAGGTTTGGAACTCTCTTACTTAAACAAAAGGGGGAGGTGTTGTGGGAGCTACTTCCTCTCTTTCAGCCAATAGCCTTTAAGATCCTGGCCCACTTTTGCATGGTCTCTTTTGTTTTAAAAAGCAGCAGTAGCCGTGTGCTTGTTCTCTTGCTTCTAGCTGTTGTTAGACTTCATTCCTGGTCGTGCAGAGGGCTGTTGTCTGGGACGGTTATCTCTAAGTTTTTCTCCTTTTAAATAAATAACCCTTTTATTAATCATAATTCCAAACTGGTGTGGCATTGTTTTGTGACTTACACCTTCAGGTGTGAACTGACATTGTGTACTAGGAACTGATCCCAGGTCTTCTTGAAGAGCAGACATTGTTCACAGCCTTTGAGCTATCTCTCCAGCCCTCCAGAATGTATTTTAAAATAACTTATTTAATTATTTTTTATTTCTTTGGTTTCTTCAAGAGAAAGATAGGCATCAAAGAGGCTCCTTAGCCACTTGGGCAAGAAACTTCTCTTGCCTGGAATGCTTAACGGGACATGCAGGACAACAGAGAAATGACTGAAGGTGAGATGGTCCTTTGGGGTTCCTGCTTCATGAAAGAGTCTGCAAGACATTCTGCAGGACACAAAAGAAAGTGACTAAACTGTCTTTGAAATTTCCTGCTTCATGGAAAATTCTGCTAGATACTATGGGCCTGTAAGCTGAAGATGGATGCCCCAACTGTACAAAAGAAGAACTTTGGGTCCAGGCAGCAAGATGTTTCTGTCATTTCTAGAGTTTTGGATTGCTTACAATGCACTTCCTGTTTATTTAGGTAATATTATAGCCTTCTGGAGTCTTTGATGGAGTTAAAGAATAAATACTTATAGTTATAGTTTTCCTTAGTTATGATAAAAGATAAAATAAATAGAAATATTGTAACTGTAATTCTTGCTTACTATCTGTTTTGTTATATGTAATATTACTATGTTAAAGTTAAAGCCTTCCTTTTTGTTTAAACAGAAACGGGGAAATGGTGTAGGAAGTCCTTCTGTTTATGTGTTGCTTTCATTGGTTAATGAATAAAGAAAGTGCCCTGGCCTAGATGATAGGGCAGAACTTAGGTAGGCGGGGAAAACTAAATGGCATGCTGGGAAAAAAGAGGCAAAGTCAGAGGAACACCATGGAGCCACCAGAGAAAGACATTGGGAATTTTACCCCATAAACCACTGCCATGTGGCTATACATGGATTACTAGAAATGGGTTAAATTAAGATGTAATAGTTATCCAATAAGATTCTAGAGCTGATGGGCCAAGCAGTGATTTAATGAATACAGTTTCTGTGTGATTGCTTCAGTTCTGGGCAGCCAGGACAAACAAGCAGCCTTCCTGTTACATTTCCTGTTCTAATTTTGCCTTTTATATACATTTTTCACATCATAAAATATTTAAATAGAAAATCATTTTTATACCAGATTGCAGGATATTCTATTTCCTTAACAACTTAATTTTATGACATACTTTGGTCTTTCTCTTCAAGATTCTTTACTCATATACCATGTCACCATTTTAGCTGATACCCACAATAATATTTATAAATTTATTATAGAGTTCCAACTTATCACTGTTCTATTTCCAATTTATTTTAGCTTTCCTTACATAGTAATGCTCTCTAAAGAGCTTCAGTGGCAGTTAACTAACACAACATGTCAGTGTTTGTAGCTGTGTTGTTAAAGAAGATTTGTAGATTAGATACAGTGGGATTTTTTATTAGTTTGTGATGTATGCTATTCAAATTATTACTAATTATTATTTTCCCTACAAGTCTAAACACATAGCATGTGATGATCTTTAAAAGATTTTAAATATTGAAATCAAATAAGGATCAACCTTCATGTTAGTCAAAGACAAGATTTACAATACTAACATTTATACCTTCCTTGTTTCAGGGAAATTTTAAGTGTTTTCTGAAAATTACAATGTTTAGTAAATGTTCAAGTATCAACCAGGTGTGATGGTGCAAGTCTGTAATACAAGCACTTGGGAAGATGAAGCAGGAAAATTGTCATAGTTTCAGGGCCAGTCTCAACTACATGGTGAGACTGTCTGAAAAAGAAACAAACAAAAAACTGTGAATATCTTCATAGCTAGTAGATTTGCAAACTGCACACAAAAGGACACAAAGATTCATTTTTCAAAAAGAAAGTATGGACACTGCATCTATAGAAGTCCTCAACTTTTAGTGGAGTAAAGACTCTATAGTCCATCTCAGTTGGAAAATAGCATCAGTCAAAGGCAACACAGCTTTGATCTGGAAACAACTTGTGGAATCATCTGTAGATTTGAAGACTTCTAATTGTCCACTGTGCTTATGAAATCCCCCTTCATCTATCTGTTCTCCATGGATACTAAACAGCTGAGGTTGTATATGCATGCTAACTGTAAGGAAGTCAGTTTTAAACTCACTTTGTTTTCAGTATTTCCTGTGTATTTGATAAAGGAAAGAAGAGGATGAGGATATGAGCACAAAATCCTGGGAAACTTCAGGAATCTGTCACTCTGTCATTTGTGATGGGAGTATTGAAAATGTACGGTCAAGTGAATACAGTACAGAGTGTCACTCTTGTTGGGAGATTACATGATACTGATCATATCATGGGCAAATAATCAGTTAGAACCTAAACAAAAGAAAAGAAAGAAGAAACTTTAAATATTATAAAATTTTACACAGACACCTTAGAGGTTAGCGCCAGTTTCACAAAAATAATAGTACTACAAAAATCATGCATTAAATTTTAGTTACTATCCTGTAATACTGGCATGTTTTATATTTTCTGATTTGCTGATGTTATTCAGATTCAAAAAGGTTACCATCTTGATGTGTGTGTGTATAAAACAAAAATTAAATAAAAAGATGACATGAATTTGAGAGAGAGCAAGGGGGTATGCATGATTAGAAAAAAGGAAAGGATGGGGAATGTGTAATAATTACAAAATTTTAATAAAATAATATTTAAAAAATTTATATAGTATCACTAAAATTTGAACTGCAGGATCTTCCTAGTGTTCTAAATAGAGGGCAGAAACATGAAGCATGAAGAGCTTTGGACATGGATTAGACTCCAAAGTAGAGTTTTAGCTTCACAATCAAATTCAGACTGAGCTTGTAGTGATGCTTTAACTGATTTAAGCACTAACACCTAATAACATGGGAGATTTACTGTGGTTTATACACACAACCCTTTAACTTGGTTGCATAAATGAACTTTGAAATCACCTTTTTTCTTTATTTTTCTTTTTTATTTATTTTTATTATTATTATCAAAAATTTCCACCTCCTGCCCTCCTCCCAATTCCCTCCCCCTCCTCCCATGTCCACCCCCTCCCATTCCAGTCCAAAGAGTAGTCAGGGTTTCCTGCCCCGTGTGAAGACCAAGGTCCTCCCTCCTCCACCGAGGTCTAGGAAGGTGAGCATCCAAACAGACGAGGCTACCACACAGCCTGTACATGAAGTAGAATCAAAACCCAGATTCATCGCCCTTGGCTTCTCAGTCAGCTCTCCTTGTCAGCCATGTACAAAGAGTCAGGATCATCAAATACTCCATCAGTTCTAGTCCAGCTGGCCTTGGTGAGCTCCCATTAGATCAGCCCCATTGTCTCAATGGATGGACACACCCCTTGCAGTCCTGACTTCCTTGATCATGATCTCCCTCCTTTTGCTCCTCATTTGGACCTTGGGAGCTCAGTCCAGTGCTCCAATGTGGGACTCTCTCTCTAACGCCATCCATCACCACATGAAGGTTCTAAGGCGATATGCAAGATATTCATCAGTGTGGCTATAGGATGGGGCCAATTGAGGTACCCTCTCCTCAGCAGCTCAAAGAACAAGCTGTGGCCATCTCCTTGGACACCTGAGATCCCCTCTAGAGTCAAGACTTTTGCCAACCCTAAAATGGCTCCTTAAATTAAGATATCTACTTCCCTGCTCCAATAACCATCCTTCCCCATCCCAAACTTCCCAACCCCTGAAGCTCTCCCCATCCTCCCATTCTCACTTCTCTCTCCCATCAACCATTACCCCCACCCAACCCCCACTGCGAAGCTCTTAATTTTTGCATGGCAATTTTGTCTAATTCCAATATCCAGGAGGATAACTATGTGTTTTTCTTTGGGTTCACCTTCCTATTTAGCTTCTCTAGGATCATGAATTATAGGCTCAATGACCTTTATTTATGACTAGACACACTAATGAGTGATTACATACCATACTCATCTTTTTGGGTATGGGTTACCTCACATAGTATTGTGTTTTCTATTTCCTTTAATTTACATGCAAAATTCAAGATGTCATTGTTTTTTTACCAGTGAGTAGTACTCTAATGTGTACTTTCTTCATCCATTCTTCTATTGAGGAACATCTGGGTTTTTTCCAGGTTCTGGCTATTACAAACAGTGAAGCTTTGAACATAGTTGAACAAATGCTTTTGTAGTATGAAAGGGCATCACTTGGGTATATTCCCAGGAGTGGTATTGCTGGATCCTGGGGTAGG
>LOEQ01012852.1:5259-17008 GCA_001685075.1 Bramus lutescens
AAAGAATGTGTCATGGGGACTCACAATGATGCCTTATTTATTTATTTACTGTCAATGGCTGGAGCACTCTGCAGATGTGACAGTGGATGCACAGCCTTACAGAAAAGCAAGGCAAATCCCTTTAATAAAAAGGATTCCCTTCCACACCTGTCTCATGTAGCTAATGCATAGAGCATATTCCTGACGAGCCTCCTCTAACACAGTAACACAGTAAATGGCTCTTCTTAAAAAAAAAAGAAAAACAAGAAAAAACAGCAAACAAACAAAAACAAATGCTGGTCTTTGAAACAATTGAACCGCTTGCCTCCTTAAACTTTTTAGTCATTACACCTTTGAAGAAAACTTCTTATCTAAGTATTTCTGGGTACCCAACACCTGGATTTTATATTTTTCTTTGTGGCAGAATTTTACTACTATTCTTGGGATACATAATTCAATGCAGGACTAGATCTTTAAATAAGAATAACTACTATTGTTTGTTTTGTTTTTGTGTAATTTTGGTTGGCCTGGAAGTATATACTAGGCTGGCCTTGAACTTGCAGAGATCCACCTGCTTCTTCCACTTGAGCTCTGAGATTAAAGGAGTACAACCATATCTAGGTCATATAATTATTTTTAATATAGTTTGATAGCTGAAAAAGCTAGCATAGTTTGGTAACTAGTATTACACAATTAGTAACAGAAGTTGATGCCTACTATTTCACAGCTTGAGGAACAGGAAGAGAATAATTAAAAATAATAGTTCAAATCTGGTCAAAGACAATGACTGAGGTTACACTGGTACTCCCCATTCATGCATGCACCAAGTCACTCAGTGTATGCAAATCATAACTCCTGATACAACAAACAAGACTACAAAGTCATCCTCCCTCCCTCCCCCCCTTTAACCGTGTATGGGGCCAGACCTACCCCAGCAAGCTGTAATCATGGACCTAGGTCCATGAACACAATGCTAACACACAGCTAAACAGAGCAGTAAGGCTCCTGAGCATCTCTAAAGACAGCTGCTCTGAAGATGGGGTTCAAGAAACAAAGAGGGGAAGGGGTGTGGAGGTGAGCCCTGAATAATCTTCTTCATCCACAGTAGCTTACGTTATAGTAGAAAAAGCACTGAGACATCTAACTCCATAGTCTATAAGGGTGTTGGGATAGCTGTAGACTATCTCTACAGCATTTGGGAACTAGAAAGGTCATCTAACTGGTTCATTAAACACCCATATGTACTGAATGGACTATCACAATGAATTTTCTGGAACAAAATGGCAAGCATATCAAGGCAAAGAAACCTTAGTGCCAAATTTACAATATAAAGTAACCAGAACTAGGGCACCCTGTGGGTAGACAGCCCATGGGTCAAATCAGCTTGCTAAACATGGTGCGATGATCTTTGTGTATACCATGGAGTTTCTGCTTGCCTTTGGAGAGTCAGTCTGATGAGGGCAGTGCATGGACAGGCAATGGTCTTCCATATTTGAAACATCAGCTGGTCAAATATTTACATAAAATTTTACTGTTTTACAAATACTACATTGTAGGGACTGGAGGTGAGGCCTGTGTACCAAGTCAAATAGATGGAGAACTGACCTCAGAAACAGCTAAAGCGCAGGAGGTGCTTTACCTCACATGGAAAGGTTTTTCAAAGAGATATGAAGCCATGTTTACGAGTAAATGACAGCTCTTCTGTCTCACGTCCCTCACTTGCATTTGTGGTTTAGAGTCCTCTGCGAGAGCAACGACAAACAATAAGTGTCCTGAAAATCGTGATGCTTTTCAAAGTTTTTTTTAATGGCAAAAACTGAAAGTCTAGAATTGCCTGATTCAAGTAATAAGCCTTGTCAGGAAATGATTCATGATGGGGACCCAGTGCACAGTTCTCTATACATGGAGTCTTAAAGTATTCAATGGAAGAGCTTTTTCTAGCCCACTTAGCATTTATTTTTCCACTAGACGCAATTCAGACGGAGCATCTGTAAAAATCAACCACCTCAGAGCAAAGTGATGCCGTTCAATTAACTCTAAACGGGGAACAGAGCAAAGTGTAAACCGCGCTATTCCCGTTCTGTTCATATCTCTTCTAAATTGAGTCTGCCATCTGCATTTGACCTCCAGGTGACCATGACTCTTCAATTCAAATGTGTGGCTTTGCTATAAATAAGGTAGCACAGCCACATGGCTATAAATAACTAGAAATTATATGCTTTCTCCCATATGTTGGTACTAGCACTGCAAAACCCTTCACTCGCTGTGATTGAATAGTCTCTGTAGGGAGACAAGAAATATAGCTGACAAAATCACTTCATCCTCCCATGATGGAAGGCTGTCAGGGTCTGAACCACACTATAAGTTGAAGAAGAAAGTGAGACTTCCAAGATCTCTCAGGAAAATGTTATGTATATTTCATGAAAATAAATTCTCAAATAAGGTTTATCAATTAAGAAAAATGAAAACTGACAATCTTTTACATACTGAAAGGAAATGAAATTGATGAGAATCCATCACCACCATTTTTAAAAAGGATGAGAAACAGAAATGCCTGCTACTCACATGCCTGGCATGGCTGGGGAGGGTGTTACTATTTTTCAGCTTTTCTGTTTCCTATATTTTTTAAAACGTGCCTTCTGAACATCAGAAACTGTCTATGCTAAAAAACACGAGAACCAAATGCTGAGCCATTTGGTGTGGAGCACACCCAGGGAGTCATTTAGGTTTCAAACATGGTCCTCCTGTGTCTGAAGCCTCCAGACCACTCATGAAGTGCTCTGGACCTCATTTTTTTGTCCATATGCACAAAAGAGGTGAGGAAAATGTGCACAAGCATGCCAGGAAAAGATCTATGATCTTTGAAAATGCCGGGAACAATGTAATACACACAAATCAACGTTTTAGAGGAAAACAGTTCACACTAGCAGGACACAGGTTTACTCTGTTAATAAAAACACATCCTTCCAGTGCTACCCTATCATTTGAATTGGCTGGACCTTCTTTAGGAGGCCATATTGAAAAGCGGCAGTGTAGTATGAGTTTTAATTATAAAATATATAGCTGAAATTGGGTCTCCTCTTCAGGCTTCAGTAAGTATCAACAATA
Source organism: Bramus lutescens (assembly GCA_001685075.1). Lineage (NCBI taxonomy): Eukaryota > Metazoa > Chordata > Mammalia > Rodentia > Cricetidae > Bramus > Bramus lutescens. Next base: position 8,347 of record LOEQ01012852.1, read on the forward strand.
TAGGTCATTCCCAGATAGGGTGAATCTATGTTTAAATGTAGTCTGGATTTTAAAAATGAATATTGATGTGTTTGATACCACATTTTAAAATGAAATTAGACTGATTTGGTGGCCAGAAAAACAAATACTGTGAAGACAAGGAGTCTTTGGTTAATGCAATGCTTCTTTTTTTTTTTTTTATAGGAAACCCCCTTTCTCTTTCCTATCCACAAAGTCTCAAGTGGAGCACCTCATCTCAGCCAGTGTGCATTCTGGGAGAGAAGAAGGGTAATCCTGAACTCTAGGTGACCGACCTCTCACTTCCTAATTGTCATTTAACACACAAAACTGTGGTGCATAAAACTTGTCTTTGATACACAATACTATATTTCTAGAGAAGGGGTACCTCTATTAATACATCTGATGTCATTAAATTATGGCATGTTGGCAGCTTTCAGGAAATAAAAGTTCTGTCAAATCAAGAAACACTATATGGGTGATACTTCACAGAACTATACAAATCAGAAAAGAATTTGATCTGAAATATAAGTAATATTAAGTCAATATTCTTGTCCTGACATCTGAAGTTGCCTGGTAAAACTGAGGAAATGACGAGCAAGGCAATGGGAAGAGACAGTGTCTATTAAAAGGCACCTGGTCGAGAACCACGAAGTCCATGCAAAGCAGGTGGTGAGAGTGAAGGTCACACCCAGCCATGCAACACACTCCTTCCCTTGTCCCTCCCCCAAATCAACAGCAACATACGTTTAACAGGATCTTGGGGAAGCTGTTCACGGGTAGTCTTGAGTAAACTTTGGGTTGCTAAGGAGAAAACAAGAGAACATAACTAAAAACAAAAACAGAAACATGGGAATGATGGCAGAAACACAGTCATATGATGCATTAAGAACTAAATTTAAAAAATGGGGGAAAAATCATTCAACCAAAACCAAGACCTAAGCAGGGAACCAAAGAACACACAGATGCGATCTGTCCTCAGTAAAGGTTAGTACTGCAAGTGTGGCACGTTCTGCCATTGTTAAGACATCAGAAAATCTTCTGGAGGACTTTTGGCTTTCTTCTTCCTCCTTGCCACCAATTATCCTCAGTGCCCTTCAACGCCTTCCTCACAGCAGCTCCCCAACTTCACCTGTTCATGAGAAACTTGGACTACTGGCTAGGCTATGTGATGAAGCTTCATTCTCCACGCATGACTGGCCTTCAACCCTTTGGTTCTCTTTCCTCCTTTATGACTTTTTATTCATGTGTGTAGTGTATGTGTTTGTAATGTCTCTGTGTACGCATACATGTGTGCTAGGGTATGCATGCACAGGTGTGGAGACCAAAGGTATCTTCCTTGATCACTGTTCGCCATATTGTTTGAGACAAAGGTTCTCAATGAACATAGAGATCATTGGCTAGATAGACTGGCTGCCCAGCAAGCCTAGGGACCCTCTTGTCCCTGCATCCCAAAAATGCACAGACTTGTACCACCATGCTCAACAGGCGATGGATACCTGAACTCAGGTCCTCTCGCTTGCACCTCTATAGACTGAAGCATCTCTCCAGTCCTCCCATCCTCCTTTTTCCTCTAATGGTTCTGAGAATTGAACATAGTCTGGTACCAGCTAGGTAAGTGGTCTACTAACAACCTACATTCCCAACTCTGTCTTTGCTTTCTTGATGGTTTGTAGCCCAATTCTGTAATAATTAAGTCAGAACTACTGCCCCCCCCAATAAAACCCTACTGGCAGCACTGAGGTTTTACACATTGTTGAGTAGAATGTATGTATTCCCCACCAACCCCGGTGAAGATATGTAATGTTTTCTTCCCTGCTCAGAGTGATCAAATGGAAAGGGCATGACGGGAAGTTTCCAATAGGGTGGGCAAGAAAATGTGTCCAAATCGTGAGGTAAATTCATCTCTGCTAATAATATAAATCAAACTTCCTCATTGCCAGATTATGGTATTCCAGAAAAATCAAGCTACCCCAGGGAACATGGAAAAACTTCAGAAATTTGCCAAGAAATCCTTACCTAGCAGCTAGTTTAGAGCACAGCAACAAAGGCCCTTTATTCCAAAGGCTCCAGGCCACAGAATCCCTCATTGTATTCCATATTATGTAACCCAATTAACCTCTAGGTGAAAATGAGGGTGGGTATCTTGAGCTAGGGGTATCTGTGCTCATCCAATGAGAGTCACTGCACTTGTTTCCACAGAGGACTGAAATGGCCTCAACTCCTAGGAGACCAACAAGAACTCTCCAGGTCCCAACCTGACCAGCTACTTTGTGATTTAAGGTCTTAGTGGAGCACATCTTTGGTTGTTTTGCCTGATTTTATGATCTGGTTGGAAAATTAAGAAGTTTCCCAGGTATTCCTAAGCAGGGATTGCCTCCCTATAAATATAGGAACAGAATGCAAGAATCTCTCAAAAGAGAAAGGCACAATTACTAAGATCATTGAACAACTAATATTTCTGATTAATAATTAATATTTCTAACTTGCGGCCAAGAATAAACAAATACCAATGAGGACTTAACCTGAAAGTCTATTAACAAAAGCAGATATGCCATGTGTCTGACACATGACTTCTTAAGGACCAGCCCTCTGGGGAAGTATTTTATCTTGCACTGACGTCATCATGACTCCATATATTTGTTCCCCACAGTAAAGAAAGGTAGATGCTCCAGAGAGACCTGCAGTTTGCTTCCCTCAACCTCATGCCATTGAAAGTGGCTAGCATTATCCTTTTGTATGCACATGTGCATTTGTGTGTGAGTCTGCATGCCCTGGATCCCATGTGGCAGCCAGAGGTCAAACTCAGGGCCATCAGACACTTTCCACCTAGTTTCAGACAGTCCATTTCAACTGTGTAGCCCAGGCTAGCCAGTCCTAGGATTCAGGTGATCCTCCTGTTTCTGCCTCCCATCTCTCTTTAGGAATGCTAACATTATGGAGGTACGGGTTATGCATTTGGGTTAAGTGCATTCTGGGGACTTGAATTCAGGTCCTTCATACTTGCACGGCATGCACTTTTACTAACCAATCCATACCCTTAGCCCTTTTCTACCTATTTCCAAATTTCCAAGGTGGTGGGAAGAGATTAAAAAAAAAGTTGACAAATATATGTGTTCTGGATTCTGGGAACAGCATGGGAGTCTGTGGCGGTTTGAATGAAAATGTCCCCCACAGACCCATAGGGATTGGCACTATTAGGAGGTGTGGCTTTGCTGGAGGAAGTGAGTCACGGGTGGGTGGGGGGGCTTTGAGCTTTCAGATGCTCAAGTCAGCCTCAGTGTCTCTCTCTTCATGCCGCTTCTGGATGTAGAACTCTTAGCTACTCTCCAGCACCATGTCTGCCTACATGCCACCATGCTTCCTGCTATGATGACGATGGACTGAACCTCTGAACTGTAAGGTAGTCCCAATTAAATGTTTTCCTTTATAAGTGTTTCTTCACAGCAATAAAACCTTAACTGAAACAGCACCTGAGCCTGCATGAGTTCAATTCAGTCAAATATGAGTTCAATTCAGTCAAATTTCTTTAACAAAATAAAAACAAAACAAAACAAAACAAAAACATGTCATGAAATAACAAAGGAATTCACAATGCCAATCTTGTTAAGGCAGTTGAAGCTTCATATGCCAGCTTCCAGTGAGAGACTATTTGCACATGTACACATGCAGACACATGAACACTAGACAGACAGACAGTATGAATTTGCAGGAAGGACTGAGGAAGACAAAAGCCACTCTAGCCCTTTTGGAAAAAGAAGTGGTCGGACGTTCCCGTGCATTGCAAGAATAATCTACCACAATTATAAAAGAATACATCCAAGGCCATGCTTTATTAGAAAAAGATGGAGAGATGTGCTCGTGACTGAACATACGTGGAGACTTCCGGTCATTAGAGAAGTCGACAGGAATGTGGTTAGTGGTAGCGACAGGCCCATTCCCAAGAAAAAGGGGGGAAAAATCAATCTGTTACAAAGAGCAGAGCCAGTGGCGAGAAAGACAAAAGGTGGCCAGGCTGGAGGAAGGGTCCACTTACAGACGCTGCCACACACCGCCATGCAGTACTCTTCCGTGTCAAAGTTGTTCCTGTTGCCGCCACATCCGCCGTAAAAGAATGGGGCGCACTTCCCTTCAGTGACATCAAAGTACCAGCGGGAGATCACTGCACTGCATGGCCCGGTCTCGGCTTGTTCAGAGCACACCTCTAATCAGAGGAGATGTGGGGAACCACATTTAGCATCAAAAGGCACCTTCTGGCTGTTCATGTACATACTTACTCATTTTAAGCACTGACCTGCCCAGTGGTAACCTGGGCTGGTCGTTGGCAGCACCTACTAAGTCTTCACTGAGGAATTTAATCACCTACCCAGACTTCAGAGTCACCTCTCACACAAAACAAGACATTCTCGGATGGCTTAATGTATAGGATGCAATAGCAGCTAGAGGAATTTTTGGTTAGAGGTGAAAGGATCTTTTTCTTGATTTAAAAAATTGTTAAAAACCATCGCTTTGAGTCAACTTTGAGGTGAAAGGATTGTTTACGCTGTGATGCCAAAGCTTATGCTCTCACCAACTTCTGACTGGTTTCCTCAGTAAATGCTCATCTAGACTCATGCATAAATAATTACAACTATTTTTAATGCTTCTAGTCTGTCCACTAATTAAACCTGAAAACATAAGTAACATTTGCAAGAGTGACTGACAGTCAAGTCAATTATGGTAATTCTAAGAAAATTTTTCTTTGTGTATTTTTATATTACCCTTAGCCAGTAATGTTCTAAACAGTATAATAGCAAACATATTCAAATTTATTAATATATACTGCACATTGTTACATTAAAACACACCTTACCTGTCTTGCCACTGTCCCCCAAATCAGTTCCATAATCCCCATTGACTTAAAATGGAGTAATCCATTCTGGTGCATTTTAAAAGCTAATCACAATTAGAAGTTAGAACTCTATAGACATCTCATGTTACCTGCTTTTGCTAGAAGTAGACAATAGCCCCATTTCTTTTGGGGGGTTTGCTCCCCAGCCTTGTTAGCTGACCCTTCATATACATATATCTTGCTTAGATGTCTTGGTTTTACTAACTTGCCCAAAGGGAAAATACCTTTCTAAAAGATAAAAGAAGTGAAAACCCAGAGTCTCAAGGTTAGAAATGGCCAGCATGAGGAAGGCAGTTGAGTCCTAAGAAGATCATCTCCGAGTCCCAGCTATCAAAACAACCATCTTTGTACTACCCTGGAACACTCCAAGATTACACAACTTTCTTCAAACAAACAGAAAACAAAACAAAACAAATCATCTATAGCAGGCAAAGGGAAACTCTCCTTTCTGTTTCTATAAAACAAATCTCCCTGAGACCTGGAGGGGAGTATGCCCTTGAGTCCACTCCTACCTTATGGAGGATAGCTTTGAAATTCTTACTTTACTATACCTATCTTCAATTACTATTACTCCATGTCCTGCTCAGTTGTTTGTGGGAAATACAATGCACCTGGACATTGTATCCCAGAAGATGCCCTGCCCCCATCCAGACCTCCTGTGTCAATCATCACACTGTAGTCAACTAAGGACAAAGACCTTCAGAGAGCAGGCAAGCCTCTAGAACCTCAAACATGACTCTATGGGGCATACCTCCTGTGAAACAAGCATCTAAAATGATGCTGATTTTCCTACAGTTTCACAAGTATGCACCTGATTCCAGAAGCATCCAATCAGCATCACATCATGTGAGATGCCCCATTTGGTGCTCTGAAAGCCCACAGCCCCCAAGTCTGTTTGAAATGGTTTTTGTATGGAATTCTGTCAGAGGATAAAAACTAGCTGGCATCCCAAATCAGACTGGGACTCTACATAATAAAAGGAAAATTAGTTGGGGGAGATGCTTATCAAGTGAGTGACAGCAACTTCCGGATGGCATGTCCACATGAGGGAGTCCTGAGAAGCACGGCCATCAGTATTCTCTGCTTCTAGGTCTTCATCATCTTTTTTAGCTAGAATAAATACTTCCAGGATGGGTTTTCTATCTTTTGCTTTGTCTCCCCCAACAATCTCGACAAATTCCTGTCAAGAGACAGGCTCTCCCTAGGTAGCCCTGGTAGCCCTGCTGTGAACCTATCTTCTTCCTGTTGAGGGCTGGCATTATAGATGTGTGTCACCATGCTTAGCACCATCGTTCATGTTTCTAACATGGTATCCCTCCCCATTCATCTCTTCTTAGGTCTAGTTAATGTCAATATTAGACAGTGGTGCCTTGCACTGGCTTTGTAGCGTGGCCATGAGAGGAAGGGAAGCATTCACTGGCAATACCCTCAACCACCAGAACCTGGCAGCAAAAGCCCTCGGCACCGATCATCACAGTCTAGACCTCTCACAGCACCAAATACTGAGGTCTTCTGTTACCTGTCTGCCCCAAGCCCTGCAGAGAACGTCATGGCTCTGGTACACAGGGCTTGTCGCTGAAGCTTGCTGAATGCCATGGCCAGTACTCCAGGCACAGGCTAGGTAATAGGATAAAACAATGTCAAATGCATAAAATGTGTGGGAGAGGATGGGGTGGGTCTGTGTGAGACGCAAGAGCCAGGCTAACGTGCCCCCCTCCCTTCTGCACCTAGCAGACAAAGACATTGGATCCAGCTATTCTGAGACTAGAGGTTAACACATAGACTTAAGAAAAGGAAAGTCTCAGATACCGAGGAACAACTTCTCAAAGAATGGTTTTCTCTACATCCCGTGAAGCATGCTTAATTAAACACAATAGAAGAGACATAGGGAATAAAATGTACTTCTTTGAAAATCCCCTATTTTGTACTTTTACTTCTCTAATTGTGGAGTAGAAAGACAAACACAGTTGGCTTTAGCAATAAATCATCGCCTGTCTCTCTTCACAGGGAAATAAAATGAAAATAAAGGCAAAGACATTTAAAACAGCAGCACTAAGCATGTTGACCATCGATATTTCAAATAAATTTCATTTTGTGGTCTACATTCAATCCATCTACAATGGAAAAGGCTAGCTTTAGTGTCATTTAAAACAGCCATGATCCAATATGGTGGTGCATGTCTGTTAATCTCAGTTTCTGGAAGACAGAGGCAGGAAGAAATTGATAAGCTGAAGGGCAGTCTAGTCTATACAGCAAGTGCTAAGCCACAAGCAACAAGAAGAATAGAGAAACAAAAACAAAACAAAACACAATAACCCCCCAATTATAATACTAATAAAATAAGCATGAAAACCTCTTTCCTTTTAAAAAATCCAAATTAAGTTATTGCTACAAATTTAAATACTACAATATAGTGACACACCAAGAGTTTAATTTATCAGAACTAAAATTGTATTCTGAAAGTATATTTTGTTTGATTTATATAGATGAAACAAATTTTCAAATCAACACATGAGAAAAATGGTTATCTTTAAAGAATATCTTTTTCCAATGCTAAAATCACATACTTCTAAGAGAAATTTCATTCATCATGTGCTGTATTAACAAGTAGTCACAAAAACAAGATGATTACTCTATTAGGAAATAAATGATCAAATATTTATTATCCAGTAATCATATTGTACTAAATATAATCATGCAAATTAGGACAGTAAGCAGGAGCTGAAGCTTTATGCCAAGTCTCATGCTCCAAATACAGGGGGAAATATCAATAAAACACACCAGCAGCTGTGGACCTTATTGAAGTCACAGACTCAGGAGGAAGACAGGTGCTGATCTGTGAAAGAAGTCTCTAGGGCAGTGGTTCTCAACCTTGTAATGTGGCTTCCCTTCAACACAGTTCCTCATGTTGTAGTGACACCCAACCATTAAGAGTGTTTTCGTTGCCACTGTTATGAATCATAATTTAAATCTCTGTGTTTTCTGAGGGCATTAGGCAACCCCTGTGAAAGGGTCCTTGGATCCCCAGAGTAGTCACGACCCAGAGGTTGAGAACCAATGTAGCAGGTATCCTCAATTGGTTCTGCCTTGTACTTAAATGCTCAGCTTTCTGTCATTGTAATTATACCTGACCCGACTCCACACCTTCCTGTGTGGGAAGGTTTCTTATAAAGCGGCATCTGAAGGAGATGGGCATGGAAAGGGACCTCTAGACAGCGCTCCTGAGCTGGTGCTGTGAGGGAGCACGAGAGCATACGCATACCACTATGGTGTTTCTGCAACCTTGGTTTCCGTTTCCCGCTGGACATGCAGCACGGTATAAACAAACTCAAAGCTAGAACAAGGTAAGAATGGGGTATGCCTTGTGTTGTGGAGAATTTGAATGAGGGACTTGCTAAAAAATTGTGTTTATCTGTGAAAAACTAAATCGTATCATTTGGTTATTTCCTTTGTAAAAATATCCCATCACTGGTATGTCAAGCTGCACTGGTTATTTATGATTCCTCAAATTACTCAATCCTGTAATAATCAGCTTTCACAGTCTAGTAAGGATTGACTGTGCCACACAGAGAAAAAAAACAGGGCACAAATGGAAAGTCAGTAGACAAGGAAAACTTTCCCTGTTAGTCTCTTATTTATGGCCTCCGTACCAAAATCCTCAAAGCACAGAAAGCAGAAAATGGTGCCAGGGCTTCTTCAACGCAAGGTCCATGACCAACTGATGTAGGAGGGTCATCTGTCTATGTGTTACTTTCATTGGTTAATAAAGAAACT
>LOEQ01012852.1:27183-43042 GCA_001685075.1 Bramus lutescens
CTTTCACCCTGTTCTCCCTCGGTTCGTGGGTCCCGTGAGGACCGGTCCATGGCATGTCTTATTTTCTTGACACAGGTTCTTTCACTGAACATCTCCCAACAACCCCCAGCAATCCTCCTGTCTCTGTCCTCCACAGCTTGGGTTGCAGCTCCTGAAATCATGCCTGCCTTTCATGTGGCTCTGAGGATCTGAACTCAGGTCCTCCCACCTTTGCAGCAAGTGCTCTACCTGCTATGCCTGCCATTCCCCAGTCCCTGCCTCTCTTTAAAGCTAGTGTTTGCTTTGGATTTGTCTTATAAACATCTAACCTAGAGATTTCTTTGTGAATTCTTAATGGCCTTTGACTTTCTGGATAAAAATTCCATGGCATGCATGTCTTTGTATGTTCTGTCTGAATATCTGAAATTGCACATTACATTCAACACCATTTGAAATGACAAAGAAAAATTGGAAAAGGACATGTCTCTGAGGTAATAAAATCACACTGTCTCAAGAAAAGTCCATCTTGGTTAGAATATGAGCCTAAACTCACCACTGATTTTCTGCTCTCAGCACCTATACTTGCCAATCTGTCATTCAATTCTGCCTGCACATTTTGGCCCCAATCCAAATTTCTCAAATTCTCTTATACAGGATGTCAACTAGTTCTGTCTCCCAAACATGCCCTTCACCTCCGACCAAAGCATCATTTTGGTTTTGATATTTCCTATCGACTGTGATGTGCCCTGTAACAAAATTTACCAGGAGACACTCCACTTCCTTACTCTTCTGTCCCTAGTCTAAATGCCATCTGCTTTAAGAACCTTCACTGGTCAAACTGGAAGCTTGTTCTGATGCCTGAAACAATCTATATGTTCTTCTTTCTCACAGAGTAGATGATTTTGCATTCCCTTGACTTTGATTTCCTCCTGGATCTCAGCACACATAATCATTGTGAGCCTGTGTGTGCTCATCACCTGTTCCTGTCAGACCTACAAAAAGAGCAGGTGCAAACAAGTGCTCTCTGCCTCTAATACCTCAGTCCCAGGGCAGCATTAACAGTCACTGCAATGTGCAGTCAAGAAAGAAACCCTAAGTGGAGGGGCCAGACCAAACCAAATCAAACCAACCAACCAACCAACCAACCAACCAACCAACCAACCAACCAAACAAACAAACAAACAAAAACTACCTTTCCCTTGCTGAAAAAATTGGGTCTATGAAAATCATTAGGCCATATCTGTTAGTCTTGGTTGCAAAAGACATTTGAAAATTTTTATGGGAAAAGAAGTCTTGGGCATAGAAAAAGCAGTTCATTCAGATCAAGGGCACCTCTACCTGCACATTCTCTCACAATCTAAAACAAATAAGACGCTGCCCTAGGTAGGGAATGATCAAGTTGTGCCATGTACCTGTCCCAAACAACACTGAATGCTTTCATTAGATCCATGGAGGCAGAGTGTTCAATCCAGAATCATCACTTAACAACAGCTCCAAGTTAAAAACACAAACTTCCAAAGCACTGTTAACTGACACTAGTCAGTCATAACGCTATGCAATACAATCTTGCTGACATTAAATACTCAGGAAGGAAGGAAAGTGGAGAAAAATGTACAGTGCAATAAAAACTATTAAAAAGAAAAGAATAAAGAAATATTCAGAAAAGAAACTCAATGGAGACCAAAGTAGAGTAGCTGCTGCTTGGGGCTGTGAGAACCAGCTCTTTGAGTGGGCAGGAGATATCTCCTGGGGGTGCTGAAATGTGCTTAGGCTAGACTATGATGATACCAAATAAATGAGTAAATTTATTAAAGTCACTGAGTTATATATTAAAAATTAGTCCATCTTATGATACATAAATCAGACCTCAATAGTATTCTTAAAAATGCAGAAGGAGCAAGCAACTAGTAATAATAATTAACAATGTACTTGAGTTGGACAGTGTCCCATATTAAATTCTAATGAGCTATAATCATACTTTTTAACCAACAGAAAGAAAATCTTACATTGTTAGGGAATTTGTGGATGAAAGTTAATATCATTTGCATTATACTGAAATTAAGTCAACCCATATTCAGTAAATCTAGCTCTAGAGGCAGTTTTTACTGTGGTGGTGGTGGGGAGGGGACGGAACCCAATGCATACTTATTAAACAGCTCAACCCCAAAACACATTAGTTGGCATAACATTAGGTTGTTGGATGGTTGTTGAATTTTACAGCATGAAATAAACTGACTCTTATCAAATCATACTAAAAAATTAGACTTAGTAAAATCTAATGAAAGCCATTCACACAAAATTTATTGAAATTGTCTATAAGCCCAGCACAGTGCATGACCCAAACTCTAGTCGAATCTCAGGGGTCAAAGAGGCACAGCAAGGGTGAACAGTGAACACCCACCACCAGGGGAGGACTCAGCACTTGTCAACTTCATTGACTTCTGGCTAAGTGGGGTCTTATAAATCAGTCTAAAGGATTCCTTAAACAGCACACAAAAGGCATAGGAGACACTGTGCAAACAGGATTTGTGTTAACTTAAACTGATTGCTGAGCTAATTGTTAAACCAAACCAAACCAACACCAATAAAAAAAACAAGTACAAGAAGCCTGTGACTCCAGGGAGGGAAAGGAGGGCAGGGAGAAGAAAAGGGAAGGGTGTTGTGTTGACGGAAATCAGTTTTCTCCCAGTTTGCTTTCTTTTATCCTAGGACATTTAAAAGTAAAAATGCAATAGTGGATTACCTCGGACGACCTCCTCCACGGACTCGGTGGTGGTGGTGGTAGTGGTGGCGATGCTGGTGGTTCTCTCTGTGGCCTCTTCGTAGGGCTCCTCAGCCTCCTCCTCCACCTCATCCCCATCCTCCACATCCTCATCATCATCAGCTTCTTCTTCCTCAACGTCAGCCACTTCCTCCTCCTCTGCTACTTCTACCACTTTATCTTCACTGGAAGAACAAATAAAAATAGCCATGGAATACTCAGCCAAGTGACGTTTAGGAAAGCAAAGAAAATTGGTCATTTGTGAGAAAGCACAGAATTGGAAACACACACACATACACACACGCACGCACACACACGCGCGCACATAGACACACACAGAGAGAGAGAGAGAGAGAGAGAGAGAGAGAGAGAGAGAAGGTTGAAAGCAGGTTAAGTAGGAATCTAGCTGAGATCTACAAAACAGTTCACAGGTGCACAGAGGTCTTAGTTTACTGGCTACAAAAAGAGGATGACCATGACTCTAGCTCTATGACATCATGGGAAAGAAGTCATGTAGCTCGTGGAGAGAGGATACAGATGTAGACATCTATAGAGATGCACAAATGGTAGGTAGGAAGCATCAAGGCAGTATTGCTAAACGACATGTCTAGGACACAATTTAAAAGGCTGCTAAGGAATCCTTGCAGAAAGCATCTGGCTGCCAGTGTAAGCCTGGCTAAAGAGCAAGATAAAGGGAAGGAGAAGCCTACCCTGTATTGCCTGGTGGGGAAGGAGAGAGAGAGAGATACAATGGATCAGATCACAAAGCCAACATAAGATAAATATCTGTGACTGAGATTCTCGGGCACAGTTTTGTCAAATGAGAGCACCACACAGATGGGAGGAAGAGCAGTCACACCCATGGAAATGCCCCCAGCGACAGACATAGTGCATGGGGATTATCACCCTGAGGTTGGGTCTGGCCAGCAAGAAGGAGCTTGTAGTTGGGAAAAGCAACGGGAATCTGGAAGGTTGTATTAGCTGTGCCATGACGAAGCATAAGGACAGTGTTGGAGTTGCAGTGATGGCTCAGCGGTTAAAGGCTAGGAAAGTGAGGCTCCCGTGTCATAGACCATCAGATTCCATCTGAACCAATGATTGGGATGGTCCATGTGTGGTTTAGGATGCTTCCAGAAAGTTGACTTTCAAATTCAGTGTCTGACAGTATAGCGGGGAGACATTCTGCTGAAATGGAAAGGGGAAAAAATGCAAAGTGAAGACCATAGCATGGAGGGAATACTATGAATTCCTCTACGATCCAGGGATCTTCCTGTACAGGTTGCATAATGAATGATGCATGTGAGGCCCTTAGGTACAGGCACAGGATGCAGAACTTTAAATATGTTCTATAAAAATATGTGTGGCTTCTCAAGGGGACAATTTTCCCCAACTCTGGTCAAATCTGATGAAAGGACAATATATTCGAAAGCATTTGGCAAAACATAAAGAGGAAATAGTCAAGCAGAATAACTTAGTCAGGTGTTAATGCATAACGGTTGACAGGGCAGAAGACTACCATGGATTATCAAATTTTCATTAAGCCCATGAAGAAATAGGTGAGAAAACAAAGATAAGACACTGGCATGGATAATCAGATGGCATAATTCTCCATCTGCCTAAATATAAATGCAGAGAATTAACTGATTCTTTGATTGCTTGCATAAAAATTTCTGTAAACATATCTACTACTCAAGACTACATTTCAAAATTAAACTTAAAGCTGGCCCAGATTTTATCTGGGGCATATCCTTTCATTTAATCTCAAGGTTGTTCTCCTAGGGAGCTGGGGTGCTCGGCTCCTTCCTGCACAGCAGATAGCTCATTGTGTCTGGATCCTCTTTATGCAACCAAATCAGTCACAGTTTTCTTTGGTTCTCCACCATCGGTAGTAATTCAAACATGAAGGCAGCGAGAAGAGTTAAAACAGGCCAGGATTCTCGTCAAGTCATGAAATACCCACCAGCTTGCTCCATGACTGTTCTCATGGTAAGGGGGAAGAAAACCTGTCCCAGGACTCCCTAAAGTGTCTTTGCACCCTGCATTATTACTTCAATGCTGCCTTTAAAGCTCCAAGCAGAAGCCTCGGCTGTGGGGAGAGCAGTTTCAAATGATCTGTATTCTGGTGTGCATCTAGCTGGGAGAAAGAAGGAATTACATGCCCATCACCCATCCCTGCATCTGTCTGTGCAATTTACTGCCATAATAACAAAGAACTCAGATGCATAATAGTTCAACCGGCTGAGAAATTAAATTAGTTGCCCTAAGAGAGCTCAGGTCCAGTTCTCATTACCATAGCTTTGATTTCTGGAATTAAATTTAGATGTCCATGAATTCAATTATCTATTTGGACACTATTTAAAGCAGAAACACACAACTGTGTTCTGATGATGCTGCATCTTCTCCAAGAATCCCAAACATGCCATTCTCACAACTTCTAATTGTAGCTTTTAGACTATCAGGAAGCACTTTTCAAAGGCGGCCAAATGCTTTCCTGCCACCAGCCGAAACACCGGGCAGTCGTCCTGTGATGTAAGAAAGGCAAGGCCACGTTGTAAAGCTGAACATAGTGATAGAAAATAAAAGGAAGGAGAAGTCGGTGAAAACGTGAAGCCAATGGGGGCTGGAGAGATGGCTCAGTGGTTAAGAGCACTGCTTGCTTTTCTAAAGGTCCTGAGTTCAATTCTCAGCAACCACATGGTGGCTTTATAACCACCTGTAATGAGATCTGGTGTTTTCTTCTGGCCTGCAGGCATGCATGCAGGCAGAATACTATATACACAATAAATAAATAAATATTAAAAAACAAAACAAAACAAAACCGTGAAGCCAAGCGATTTCTTTACAAACCAGGCAAGAAACCCGCGCAGAAAGACGATCAGTCACTAAGATGGTAGAATATTCACAACATGCTTCCCAGCTATGTAGGCCATCAACTTACATACAGCAGATGTCTTTTCTGGATTTTAAACATAAAGGATGAGAAATCCTTCAACCGAAGGAAACTAAAACTCATGGCCATCCTGAGGGTATCTGAATACAGTGAGAAGGTCAAAAGGACATGATGAGGAAATAAGTCGGTGATGATGCAATGTTCTCAGCACTCAAGACTGTACTCTGGTGGAAGATAAACGCTATCACAAAGGTGACTCTCCGCATCCGACAGCGTTGAACTTGATCACAATTGTGTGTGATGCTTGTGAGTCAGTCTCCTTAGGTAGCATGATTCTCATGCCAGCTCCCATTCCTGCTTCTGTGCCTTCTTAGGAAAGTCGTGCAAAGCATTTTACCGTTTGCATTCTCTGAAATGGGCGTATGGCATTCCGTACGTGGCAAAAGGACAGAGGCAGTAAAAATATCAGTGGCTGCAGGGCTGAGGCTCATGCAAGAGAGAGGCTTGCTTCCTCTGTGAAGTTATTCTGCACGAGAGGATAATGGGGGCCACACATCATGGTGAGCGTGTACTTTGCTGGGACATACTGATGGAGGTTTGGAGACTTGAAGTAAAGGGTAATTGAATGTCTTGGTACATCCTGCCCAGTTCTGCTGTGAATCCAATGCTGCTCTGAAGTATCTGATAAAACTTAAATGAATGAAAGACTTTTACAAGTTTTATTTATTGTCTCATGGTTTTTGTGTTTCCTTCCTATCACAGGAGCTCGGGAAAGGAAATGGCCGAGAGATATGGTGTTCTCCACAGTTATGAGAATGTGAGCTACTGTCAAACCCCTCCTACAGCAGTGATGAAAGAACCAAAAGCCAGTTCCCAAAATGCTGGGACAGTTCAGAAGGCCAGAGGAGCAAGACTAAAAAGACAGGGCTCAGACCTATGCATGCTGATGTACGTGTGGGGGCAGGGGGATAAAAGTGCAATGGTCTCTGGGAGTTTCCCAGCATCAAAGTCAGGAGTAAAGAGAAAATAAAGCAACAAACAAATAAACTTTGCAACAGTAACAAAAGAAAACAAGCCAGGATAAACAAATGCTTTCTTTTTCTTTGGATAGATACTTCCCTAACTGGGTAAGTTAGTTTATTAGAAAAGAAAGCAGCATCTGAGATCATCACTGCTACTTTCAAAGAATGTGAAGAAATATGGAAGAAAGGAAGCTTGCTTTCTGTGGTCCCCAGGAAATATTCAACATGGGACAGGCCAAGGAAGGCAAAGCCAGGAGCACCCCCATTCCAAAAGGCCATTAGAGGCTAAACACAAAAGGTCACACTGAGTAAATTTATGTACTTATTGTTTATATTGTTTGAGAGAAGGTTTCAGTCTGAAGCCTGAACTGCTCTTGCTCTCATCATGATCCTTCTGCCTCAGCCTCTCAAGTGCTGGGATTACTGACATGAACCACCATGTCCTGCTCATTTATATAAACAACGAAAGGAGAGGATGGCTGGCAAGTGTGGGTGTTCCAGTTTGGAGGTCATCTTCAGTTTTTTAAATTCAACAAGCCGTGGAACTGTATTCTGTGTCCTTTGTGCACACCCGTGGGCTTCAAATGGGTTCTCCTAAACTAACAGCCACTTTTCTTAGTGTAAATACTTGTGGGCTGCTCTGGGATAAAAACTCTCAGTAGCAAAACTGCAATCTTCAGAGCCTTCAGATTTGCAAACATATACCCTACCCCAAGCAGTCAGCATGATAAATATACTTAAAAGAAAAAGAAGCAAAAACAGGGTTATGGTTTCCACCTCATTCCAATTTATAGCTTCTTTTGTCATAGCCTCACCTAGCTAGCCCAAATGAGCCAACCAAATCATTCTCTCCACTGATTACTTCATTAATTCAGATCTGTGAACAGAAAAAAAGTCTTTTGATGCTGTAGAAATAGAACGTTTCCTATTTTACTCTACAATACCGTGGCTTCAGTTTGGAGCTACCTGATCAAATACAGTCTAAAACTATTAAATGAAAATCCCAGAAAAAAATAAAAACTTTAAGTAGTTCTTATTATACTACTGCTATAACCTGCTATACTGCTAATTATCTCTTTCTGCACATGCATACACAGTCCACTTTAATCACAGGTATGTAAGAAGAGCAATAAACACCGTATATACAAAGCTTAGTATTTATTATGTGAGGTCTGTGTGATGATGGAGCCCTTTGGACTGTACCTCCTGTAGATATGGGAAACTAGTGTAGCTAGCTGCCTTGGTGACACATGGTAGCTAGCAGGGAGCATCAGTTTTTCTGTTAGAAAGTTTTTGAAAAATCTGGTGAATGCTCTTAGGAGAAAGGCATAAAAACTCCTGTAGCAGACACTGTGTAAAGTACCCAAGGTCATTCTAACTCCTCTGCTCCCTTGACAAGAGAGGATAAACCAAATAGCCCATTAGTCCACAATGGCTACATCCCAGGCAGCTTGAAGGCCTAGCGACATTCACACTTCTCAACAGCCAGAAGCCAGGACACATGCTTGAACTTTATGGAGAAGCCACATCCAGATGAAAGGGTAACCCAAGTATCCTTGTTAATGTGCCGTTTACTCCTCACTTTCTGTTCACACTTGGGAAGACCAGCTATGTGTTGACGGCATTAGATTAATAAAGGTGCACGAATGGGTAAGCACAGCTCAGCGGAAAGACTCCAAACTATGCATCCCTACACCGATTCCAAAGATTTTTGACATTTGCAGCTAAAGTATTCCTTGCTGGGGAAGGTCCACAAACCCAGCTGGAGGCCCGACTTCAGAACTTCCACTTTAAAAAGATGACAAATATCAAGACCGAGACACCAAAGCTGCATGACTCAGGCAATTAAGTGTGAGCCACTGGCCCCAAGCTTGGACGGAAATTGGATTGCGTCATTGTCATTGCACACTTAGTGATGCCTATTCTGGTATTCTGGTGAGCGAGTCTGTACTAATGGTTGCATCACATAAGCTTCAGAGATTCCAAGGAGAAAGTGACTTGTACAAACCAGAGGTCTCTGAGCAGTGGGGCTGAGACAGGGATATGCATTAATTATGCAATCAGGAATAATATGCAAATAAGTATGATCACAACAAACGCTCACAGGGACACTGAGTTTTAACGGAAAGGGAAGATAGAAACCAGGGCTTTTTCCAAGAAAGCAGGGCTTTGCACTGTCTTGTTTATTTATGTACCTGCATAGTATTTACTCCTTGGTAAAAGGCAAATCAACATTGTTGTCTAAATTCTCTGGGATTGTGAATTGTAGGCTTTTTTTTTTCTTTATGTCTAAAATCTACTTATGAGTGAGTACATAGTATATTTGTCTTTCTGGGTCTGGGTTACCTCACCAATATGATGTTTCCTGGATTCATCCATTTGCCCACAAAATTCAAGATGCCATTTTTTTTTCTGTTGTGTAGTACTTCATTGTGTAAATGTACCACATCTTCTTTATCCATTCTTTGGTCGAGGGGCATCTAGGTTGTTTTCAGGCTCTGGCTATTACAAATAATGCTACTAGGAACGTAGTTGAGCACAAGTCCTTGTGGTATGACTGAGCATCCTTTGGCTTTTATACCCAAAAGTGATATTGCTGGGTCTTGAAGTAGGTTGTTCCTTAATTTTCTGAGAAATCGCCATACTGATATCCAAAGTGGCTGAACTTTGCACTCCCCCCCCACCAGCAATGGAGGAGTGTTTCCTTTAGCCCATATCATCTCTTTCTTAATCGTGTCTCTGGATGCTAGTAGAGTATGGGTGGGAAAACAAGAGTGAAAGTTGAAAGGCTGGATATTGAACAGGGTGCTGGCAGCAGCTACATCTCTCAAATGTAAGGAAAGTCCATGGGCTGATAGCCAAAGGGACAGACAATGATGTCGGGATCTGTGAGCATATCAAATCACTATCATGGCGATGATTATGAATAGCGAGGACACCCAGAAGAATGAGATCTGACTACATCAGAGGAGTCTGGTCACCATCAGATACTAAGTTCATAGATTTGTTTAAGTTCCTCAAACTATGGTTTAGTTTCCCATCACACATTCTTACTCATGGGATGGGGGTGGGTAGAATTCCCAACAAGCCTCCTGTTTAAATTACCAGCATTGGTGAAGAACTGTGTCTTTTCTCAGCTATCTCAGTACCCAAGGTAAGATGACTGTCTACAACACAGAAACAATTTAACTAACATATCTAGAGCATTAGAAGGCAAACCCAAATGGGGGAGTTTACAGAAAAATAGGCTCAGATTTTTCAGCAGCTTGTATCAGAATATTAAAAAATAAATGCTCTGACATCTACTAGTTGAAAATACTTTGGTGGGGCTGGAGAGAAGTCTCAGTATTTAAAGGCATTGTTATCCATCAAGAAGGCCATATTTAATTCCTAGCACCCACACTGCAGCTCACAACTATGTATAACTGCAGTTCTAGGGATCCAGCACCCTCTTCTGGCCTCTGTCACCACCTAGCATGAGTGTGATGCACAGGCATACACACAGGCAAAATATCACCACAAAATAATAAAGTAATTTAGGAAAAAAATGACTTTAGGTAGGATGTATTGTAGAAAAATAAACCATAAAAGATGGTTTGAGGAGTCAGACAAATTTATGAACTTGGTACCTGATGGTATTGAAAATTCTCTATTCATTGTGTCAGAGGGTTCTGTAGAGAAGTGGGTTTAGAGATGTACTGACATATTTAGTATGCTCTTGACTGAACTTTTCTTTAAAACAGTTCACTATCATAAAAAGCACGGTAGAAGGATATTTTGGCAAGGCTTCTAAATCTGGATGAAAATTACAGTAAAAGGCTAAAGTACTTTTTTCCCGAGACTATCTTGGAAGCAAGACAAGCCATATATTAAATATATATATATTGTCTGGACAGTCTTATGAGCCATGTAGGATTAAGGATATGCACCCGAGGTGATAAAAAGTCCTAGAATCATTTTAAATTCTTGATGTGAGAAAACAAAATGCTAGTTCATCAGAGGCTGTGCCAGAAAACTTTGAGTTAGAAAATTCCTAAAGACCTCGGTATTGGTAAGTACAGTTGATTGTGGATAGTCCTTGGAGAGTAGGGAATACATGATCTCTACCAGTTGGGTCAACAGAGTTCACACTAGGTTTAAGAGTATCCTCCACTCTCTGGGGAAACTGCAAGAAACCAGAGAATTTCTCTGCTCTGCTGGTACATACATCCTATAGACAGAGAAAGACTGAGGAACCAAAGAAAAGATGGCATACTGTCTCATTACAAGATGCTGAGTGTAAAGGGAAAACGGAATCAGGAACGCTATCTGGAACACACTGGGGTGAGCACTGGGGGTGAACGTTTGGACTTTTCAAAGTGGTGCTATGGTCTGAGTGTGAAGGGTCCTCCATAAACTCATGCATTTGAATGCTTGGTTCCCAGAAGGTGGTAGAGCTGTTTTAGGAAGCTGTGAAGCCTTTAGGAAGTGTGCCCCTTTTTACAGTAAAGTGTAAACACCTGTAGTATCTGTCACACGTACGCTCTCCAGCCAGCCTCTCAGGGAGGAACAGATGTTTCTGCTTGGCTCATCCTTAGAAAAGTAAGGGGGAATGACAGAATGTTTCGGCTCCGAGGGCCTGCAGAGAGCGAAGGAGTATTTCAAATTGTATATATACTAAAGATAAAATGAATGAGTCCATTACTACTGTAACATGAAAGCCTTGGGTAGACAGAATACTGAGGAAAGCATGTTCTAGATGTGAAAATCGCTTTTCTATTGCAATTGCTTTTCCTTTGCCAGCAAGCCCAGTTTCTTGCCCTGACAAGCATCTTCTCAAGAAGTGTCTGAAAAACTGTGTCAGAACACTGGACACCAGCATTCCTTAAACCACCCAGCAAATGTAGAGGGTCAAGGGCGACGTGTTCAGTGTGACCACATATTGCGGTTTAGGCTAAATCCCTGACAACAGCTGCTTTCATGAATGCAAAGGAATATGACACTAATTACCCAGAACCCCCCGATTAGACATGGCTTCAGTTACTCTTGGTCAGCCATGGCCTTAAAATATTTAATGAAAAGTTCCTGAGAGAAGTAATTTATACATTTTGAATAGCTTTTATTGTTGCAACTTGATATAATGGTTCTATTTTATTATCACTCATTGTTCACCCTTACTGTATAATATATAAATCAAATGTTGTTAATCTCTATGTACAGACTTACAAAATTAGAGATCTGGGCATACCTATTGGTTCTCAGTCTGTTCATCTTTGCAATTAAATGATAATACTAATGACTTTCAGGGTTGCACTAAACAGAAACTGAGCAAGAAGACCTAAGCACTATACCTTTTCCTATTGAGGCTATAGCTTAAGTTTATTGAGGACACAATTACTTTTACTTTTAATGCTATTAGATCTTGAAAATAGTACAAATAAAGGTATCATTTGTGTTTCATATATGTAATGTTTGCCTTGAGGTTTATCGATAACAGAAAGAAAATCTAATACAGCATGAGGAAGGTACTATATTTAGCAGGTTTGCAACCACAGGGTCAGAGTCCTACAGAGATGGGCGAGTAAGCATGTATAAAACAGTGTCGTAAATGTTGTATTAATAGTGTGTGTGTGTGTGTACATGAGACAGACAAGGTCTGGGCAAGGAAGACAGAAGAGCAGTCTCATAATAAACTGGGAAGCAGTGAATGAGTGGGAGGCTACAGGGAAGAACACACGGCAAAGGGCACAGCAGACAAAGGTTAACAGATGCAGGGCCTGCAGAAACTGCCAAAAGCTCCGTATGATAGAGAGCAGAGACGAGCATTAACACAGAACAGAAGGCAGGAGGCGGCTATCCTACGGAAAACTCTGTTTTAAAGGCTGAAGACTCTGGAAGCGAATCCAGAAGGACGCAGCTCCCAACAAACAAGCTCTAAGTAAAAGTGTGGAAGGCTCGTCATACATCAACATACATGAGCCGGGAGAAGCGTGGAGGTCAGGCAGATGACTGAGTAAAAATGTGGAGGCTGGTCATACATCAACACACATGAGCTGGCAGAGGCGTGGAGACCAGGCAGGTGACTGAGTGTCACATGCCATATCGAGAAAGCTCCGGGGAAGCACAGCCAAGGAGGCTGAGAGGTTCCAGAAAATAACAGAACTGGTGGCCATCTGGATGGTGGGGGATAGTGGGAAGACGAATCTGATGCTTCAAGATGGAGACATGGGGTAGAGATGGTTACTAATGGCAACAGGATGTAGCAGGAAGAACGGGTGGTAAGAAGCAGAAGTTAATGGGCTCAGCTTTGATCATGATGGATTTGAGAGACTGAGAGATACTGTTGGAAGAAATCCAACAGACAGCTAGGAATAATGGGCCAGAAATTTGGACCACAGTCTATAAGAAATCACCTTCTTATGACCCTTAAAAAAAAACTGTACCAAAAATAATAAAAATAAAAATTAAAAAGGCCAAAGTGTTACAATTCCTGAAAGACCACAGATAATGGACCAGATGGCCATTCACTTTGTGCATTGTTAACAGGGCCCATTTACACCTAGAGCAGAAACACAAACTAGCTTTTCGAAGTCCAATCCTACAGCTCTTGCTTCCTTCCCTGATCACCCCACAAGTGTAATTCAAGACTGGCGCCAATGAAAGACCTATGAGAGAAATTCTGAGATGTTGTTATCTAGATTTTACTCAAGAGTTTAATTGGGAACACTATTTTAAAGAGTACCGTGTGTGAGGAGATGTCTTGAGGCCCCCAGAGAGTACCTGTAGACAGTGCTGAACTCCACATGGATTGTGAGATGTTAACCCCTCTACATACATGCCTATCGTAGAATTTACTTCTATAAATCAGACATAGCAAGAAATTAACAATAACTACAATAAAACAATTAGAAGAGTGCCTTATAATAAAAGTGATTGAATCTGGTCCCTTTCTCTCAGTATGCTGTTGTATAGTACTTTTTGTGATGATGTAAGCTGATGTTTTATGGCTTCTCTTGACCCAAACAAAACAAAACAAAGCTGTCAGCACCAAGTCTATCCTTTACAACCATTATTAAGCAAAATACTTAAAAAAATCACTATAATATCAGAGCTTTCAATGCGCTAGCTGAGACAGCTACTAACAGGCAGGTAACATACACAGTGTAGACCGTGTCCTGAACAGAAAGGAGCAGATGGCACAAAATGTCACCATGCTACTCAAAACAGCATGCACCTGAAGAGTCTACAAAGCTTATTTTTAGAAATTTCTAGCTAATGTTTTTAGCTCATGGAAGCCAAAACCATAGGAAATGGAGACAATAAGAATATGGGCAGATACTATTTGTTAGAACTTCGGCCAGATGAGGTCCCCAAAGGGACAAGGAGAGCAAACTTCCCCTCCTGGCAGTGCACAGGAGGAGAAAGACAAAAGGAGCAAATCAAACGCCAAAACACAAGGTCAGTGTCAGGACAGAAGACAGGATGCCAAGATTGAAATAGCCAAAATGGCTTCTTCTAAAGGGGTTGACTGGTTTCATTTCTGTAGGGAAAGAAAAGGAGCTGATATCTAATACAGAAATAAACTGTCCAGGTTCCTGGGTTAGGGGAAGGGTATTCTAGGCAGGGAGATGTGTCTGTTCCAGGCTGCAAGAGCTTTCTAAACTGGCTTCCGTGATACTGAGTCAGTAGGGTGTGGAGAAGCCTGGGGTGATAACTGGGTGAAGGAGCTGGTCAATGTGAAAAACAGGTAAAGAATATAGACCAGTGTGCTGGGGAACAGCAGTCGGTTAGAGTGGCTGCCTTACAAACGTAAGAACCTGAGTTTAATCCCCAGAAACTGCCTTCTCTCTCTCTCCCCCCTCTCTCATAATATACATACACGTGTAGCATGAATAATAAAAACCCAGAAACAGATATTGGGGTTCGAGATGAAGATCAGAAAAGCAAAGCAGCCAAGCCACCAGAGAGCTCTTTTTATGTATGTGAGTATGTATGCATGTATGCATGCACTCATGCATGTATGCTGAGAATGGTGGTCCAGACTTGTAATCCCAGAGTGGGAAGGCTGTGATAAGAGGATCTCTGGGAACCAAGACAACAAAGAGGACTCTAAGAGAGACACACATGGGTCTAATCTACATGGCAAGTAGGAAGAAACCAAGATATCCTGAGTAAAATGGGAGCATGAGGATCATGGGAGAGGGCACAAGGGGAGCAGGGAGGAAGGGAAGGGAGCGGAGAAAAATACACAGCTCAATAAAAACAAAAAGGAAAAAAGAGGATCTCTGGGGCTCACCGACTGTACAGCCTAGCTTATTGGAAAGCTCAAAGCCAGTGGGAGATGAAAAACATGGTAGAGAGCACTTGAGCAATGACAACAGAGATTGTTCTCCAGCTTCCACGTGCATATGCACGCACCTGCATGCACATCATATCAAACAAAACAAAACTAAACCCCTTTTAATTTTTTTTTTTTGGTAATAGCCATTTGTAACCTTTAGCTCTTACACTTTCTGTGATGATCCCTGAGCCTGTGACACAGATGTCATTTAGGGCTGCACACTCCAGTCTTCTATTCTCTACAATTGGACTACTTGTGGGTCCCTTCTTCTACTGTGAGAAGAAGACCATTTTGCTTGCTAACTGGAATTCTCTGTCCTTAGCTACTTGAATTCACACAAGTCCTGGCTTCAGCTAACAGGGCAAATTCATCGTCTTTAATTTCACATTTAAATCCTGGTCCACAGGAAATGTTACCTCATAAACATGGTAAGAGATAGGATATGGTTTCAAACCTACCTAAGTTATTTTCTTAATGACTGACTTCCTTCAACAGAAAAACACGGGTTTACACTTTGCTGAGTTTCTTATGGAAAGTTATTGGCACTAGCTCATGCCACATAGTTCTATGATGACGAACATCTTTGGGCATGACAATTTAATATGTAAACCACATTTTAAAAATGACTTTTACATGATACAGTGGTAAATTTCATATGAACAAGGGGATTTAGACTAAAGAGGACATTATTGAAACTAGATGTCAGTTTCAACAAGAAATTAGAAGTGGAGCGGTAGAGATGAGCACCTTTAGTGCCAGCACTCAGGAAGCAGAGGCAGGAGGATTTGTGAGTTTGAGGAGCCTAATCTACAGACAGCCAAGTCTACACAAAGAAACACTGTTTTGAAAGACAGAGAGAGAGAGAGAGAGAGAGAGAGAGAGAGAGA
>LOEQ01012853.1:0-18171 GCA_001685075.1 Bramus lutescens
TATATATATAATATCAAACAATTAGTCACCACATTGTTTTTGCTATATCCATGTCAAACAGATCAGGCTCATTATGATAGATATGACACTTTAAAATGCTAAAATTTTAATATTCAAGGGAAAGCTAACCACAAAAAGTGTAAAAATATGGGTGTTTTCTTTCTGGGTTTGGGTTCCCTCACACAGCATAATATTTTCTAGTTTTGTCTATTTACCGACAAACAACTTTTCTTTACTGTTGACTAGTACTCCGTTGTGTATATGTGCCACCTTTTCAATATCTCTCCATCAGTTGATGGGCATTCAAGTTGTCTCCATTTCCCAGCTGTTGTGAGCGAGAAGCAGGGATGGTGTTCAGTTCTCCTGGCGTATGTCATGAGGTAATGCTGCGGGGTCCTATGGAGATTTGATTGCAGCATTTCTGAGAGTCCTCCATACTCATGTTCAGGACAACTCCGCCAGCTTGCAATCCCATCAGCAGAGAATTAAATCAACAGTGGGCTCCTCATTTCCTGCATCCTCTCCAGTGTTTATTTTTAATTGTTTACTTGATCTTACATATTCTGACTTGGTTAAGATTATCAAAGTAGGTTTGATTTGCCTTCCCTGGTTCCTAAGAATTTCAACACTTTTTGAAATTTTCTTTATTATTGTTATTATTTCTATTAATAACTCTAATTAATCTTTTAACCCATTTTAAAATTTTAATTATTTTTATATTGTATAGGTGTTTTGCTTGCGTACCTGTATGTGCACCAATTGCGTCTCTGCTTCCCTCAGAGGCCAGAGAGGACATCACATACCCTAGAAGCAGAATGACAGATGAATGGAAGTCGCCATATGGAGCTGTGAACTAATCTCAGGTCCTCTGCAATAGCAATATATACTCTATACTTGTAAGCCATTTCTTTAGGCCCAGAGCTAACTTTTAATTAGGTTATTTGTTTTCTGGTTTTTTTTTTTAGTTCTTTATATACTCTGGATACTAATATTTTGTCTGATATATTAAGATGGCAAAGATTATTCTGGACCTTCCACTTCACCCGATTGACTGATCCCTTTTCTGTATACATCTTAATTTCATGAGGTTTCATTTGTCACTCTCACCACATCTCCAAATGACACTATATTAGATTCGGACTACAGCTAAAGACTCTATAAAATGTGAGAAAATATATTTATTAGCTCTGTATCTTGAGGTTTTTTTTGAGGATCTATTATCCTGCGCATCAGGAAAATACACAACTTAAAATATACACTCTCACATGCAATGGTGTTCTGAAGAAAATTTTATCTGTTTTGTGAGATTTTAATATTAGCAATGCAATACTCTGTGTCATGATATAGAGATAGTCATTTCTTTAGATGCTAGAAGTAAAATATTTGAGTTTTAATACTTGAAATAGCATATGGCTTATCACTTTCTTGAATATTAGAAATACATTTCTTAGGAAACCATATGTGTGTTTCTCTTAAATGGGATCTGGTTCATGTAATTTTCATTCAGTTTTTCTTAAGTGCTGAATAATTGAAATCTGTCTTATTTTGGGGAAATGTTACTTGAAATGGGTAATAACTGTCACAGGGTTTTTTGAGGGGGGAGAGGAACACATGTAGCTGACATTTCATTCCACATGAATACAGGCTCCAGGTTTGAGCACAAAACAGTAGACAGGGCAAACATAAAGGTTGCAATAAACACTGGTACATTTGGCTTCTACTTGGAATAGAGGTGTGAGCTATATTACTAAATAACAGGAATGGGGGCAATACATTAAAAAAGCATCCATGTCTTCGAATCTCAAGAAGGCTGACGATGATATCTTTGAAGCCATTTTATAATCCTCAACCTTGCTAAATCCACTAGGTAAAATTGTCTATAATGGTAACTCTAAACAAGTCCAGGAAAGCATATGTAAGTCAATCTGTGCTGAAATAGTTGACATCTGATTCGCAAACAATTCAAAATGATTCATTTTAAGTCACGGTATTTTAGGACGTTTTGGTGTGCAGCGATAAATAACAGAAACAACAATTCATATGGGGAATAGGGTATTTCCATCACAAACGATAATCTCCTTATTTTAAAACATGCCATTAAAAGGAGCACCAGGTAGCAACTGGAGGGCAGCACTATAATATGTTTCTTCATTTGAATTAAGCCAAAATTGAGGCCTTTGTTATTGATGGCAGGAGAGAGTGAGCTGTATTGTGACATGCAAGGGTTGGAAAAAATGCCACACTTGGTAACTTAGAACACAGGAAATGTACAGACTGAATGCGAGGATTTAGCTAAGAAGATTGTCTGGTGGGATTCTCAAAGCTTCAATTGGTTTCTTTCAGTAGCTTTATGGAATATTGCAAAAACAGAAATGAATCAAAGAATAAAATAGTCACTCTCCAGAAAGAATTTAAGAAGTTGAAACATAAAATTGATTCACATTTCCAGTTCCTTCACAAGGCAAAAGATATTTAAAAAATAAATGTAAAATAACATTAAGGGTTTAACTGAAAGAAACCTTCTTAAGAAATCTAGCATATTGAAGATCATCCCTAACACTGTCAATTAAACAACAGGTTTTAAGGAATTTTACTTATAGCCCTCAAGTGGGAGAGGCTCATTTTAAACAAAACCACAACCAAAACCAAAACAAACCAAAAGAAAGAAAAAGAAGTTATGAATGTGGCATTTGCATTAAGAATTGAACTTATTTATATCCGCAGGAAAATCAAAAGGTCATTTCAGGACTATATTAACACTGACTAAAACACGGGGAGGCCCCGGGAAGAGGAGGTTTTGTGTCTGAAGAAGAGATGTCTATGCTACAAAGGGCAACTGATCCGTTTTCCCACCTACACTTATGGTAGTTTTGCCTACATTGAAACAATATTTAAATTTACTCTTGAAAGGGATACCCAGAGTATTTCCAGGTAACATGTAGAATCACACTGTTGCATTTTTATCCTATGTCTGTTTCAGGATAGCTTTATACTTCCTATCTCAAAAAGCTAGCACGGAAGTCTGCTCCTAAATCCTCACTAGAATTCTTCAGGTCTTGAATCAGTCACAGACATAGATGTCCATGAAATGCAATATCATGGAATGTCTGACAAATATTTGTATATACGGATAGCTAACAGAAAACGCTGATTTGGCACACTAAGGGACAAAAATCTATTAACAGAGCTCAGCTTTTAAATCACATTATTCAGAGGCCAGATATGAGGATGAAAACCTTCCAACATAATTAAAGCTTCCTGATGACCACAGGTGCTTGCATAGGTCAGTGCATAGATCAAAGACCTTGGTATCTACTCCCAAATTTGTGAGTAAACAAATTTCAACAAGTAAAAGCTATTTTAAGATATTTCCTTTGAAATGTTTTGTTGTCCAGTAAGTGATAACAGAAAAAAAGACAAGGGCAGAAAATATGCAGGCAGAAGCAGATACTGAGGTCACGTGTGAGTGCTGCTCACTGGTTTGCTCACTCACTTCTTTTTTACAAAGATAATTTTTTTTATTCTATATGCATTGGTGTTTTGCCTGAATGTCTGCCTGTGTAAGGGTGTTGGGTCCTCTGGAATTGGTGTTACAGTTGGTTGTGATCCGCCATGTGGGTGCTGGGATTTAAACCCCACTCCTCTGGAAGAGCAGTCACCGCTCTTAACAGCTGAACCATCAGCCTGCTTTCTTATCACATGGAGGACCACCAGGTAGGAGTGCCATCATCCACAATGGTCTGTGCCCTCTCATATCAATTACTCAGTTAAGAAAATGGGCTACAGACTTGTCTATAGGCTGATCTTATAGAGACATTTAATAGACACTTATAGAATCAACTAAGCCTTTCTTTCCAAATGAGTCTTATTGTCTTATTTGTGTCAAATTGATATAAAACGAGGCAGCACACAGACACACAGATACACACACACACACACACACACACACACACTGAGAACTGTTTCGACTACAATGTGTTATTATTTAACCAAATATCTTACAGAAACAAGCGGGAGAGATCTGGTTTGATTCACATGTTTCAGTCCATAATTATTTTGCCACACAGCAGCAAGGATGGAGGAGAATCTCAGCTCATGATGGACAGGAAGTAGAGAGAGAAGGCGGGACTGTGACCTCATAAAAATCTTCAAAGACAAGCTCCAGCGCTTGGCTTCCCCGGCTAGGCACGGCTGCTAAGGCTCCACCGCCTCCTCACACTGTGCCACCAGCTGGTGACCAAGTGTTGTGCTCATGAGCCCATGGAGTCCATAACGGATATTTTACACTTAAACTGTGATATCTTTTTGTTCTCTTATTAATATTATTAGTTTTTAAGTACCAATTTGTCTTTGAAAATAGAAACAGATACTTTGTTAGTGTCTTTTTGTTGGTACATTCCCCGCCTAAATACATATATCTAA
Source organism: Bramus lutescens (assembly GCA_001685075.1). NCBI lineage: Eukaryota > Metazoa > Chordata > Mammalia > Rodentia > Cricetidae > Bramus > Bramus lutescens. The sequence continues at coordinate 4,423 of LOEQ01012853.1, forward strand.
CTGCTTACTTATTTGTTCGTGTTCCAGTTTTAACATTGGACCCTTGATTTTGGACTTCTAAATCAAGAAGTCAAAATTGTCCAACATCTTCAGAATTTTGTGCTCTTTCTTGGTGAAAATCAAATATGTAATTAGAACTTCTGGAGCAAATTTTGAAGTTCTACAGTTATGGAATAAAATTAAAGTCATAGTGAAGTTATATTAGATATTGAAATTGAAGATGAATAATCTGCTTATTGATCTCATAAAAGGGTCTCTTTCTCTGCAGCAGCCTTGATGCTAGTTATATAGAAAGGAAAGCTTAATTCCAGTCTTCAGGCATCCCAGAAATTGTACTGTGGACAATGCACAGCGGAACTGCCTGCACTGTATGCAGCAGCAGAATTAGGAAGAAGGCGTGTGGAGAGCTGTTAAAGCAGGAGGGAAGGGATCAGGTTGTGAAGGAGCAAAATCAAACCTACAAAATATTTTTTAACTTAATAAATATACCTATTTTTTTTCAAATAAGCTGTAGCATATGGCTAAAAGCACAGTCATAGATAAAACTACTCTACTTTAAATCTCAATTTTACCAAGTAAGAAGCTTCAGAGTGCGGACAAGTTATTCAGATTTTTCTATGGCCAGCATCTATAAAGAGATAATAATAATATAAAGCCGGGGTCTGTTAGGAGGAAGAAATGACTAAGGATAGGGTTTGCTGAGGAGTCCCACTGTGACATCACCATTGTTCTCCTTAAGAAATTAAAAGAGTTAGGGCAGGGATAAAACTTGAAATGAAACAAAAAATAAAGTTAAGTTAATAGATTTAGAATATTAAGCTAAATAGTTTTTCTGTTGGTGGTGGTACTGTTGTGTACTTTTAATTTCCTTACAATTGGTCTTATTTGCTTGGGGGTTGTCCCTAAACAGACTAGAGGGGTACAGGGGATGGTGGACATGACATAAATATAGTATTTATGTATAAAATCCTCAAAATTAAATAAAATAAAAGAACCAAGTGAAGTTATGCATTAGAACACCACTCTAAAATCATAGAAGAATCCAGTAACGACACACACTGTAGACATCCACGAAGGTGTTCCTTTCAGCAAATGGGTACTCATTTAAGAAATTCATTTTCCAACAGCCAATAGCTTAAGAGGGTTTGGTTGATCACAGACTGATTTACAATATACTAATAGCTTTGTGGCTCACTTGAGACATTTGTAATATGATTGAGATGATTTCATCTTTAATATTATATTTTACAAAAGTCTAGGGCAACAGATTAGCATTTCTCTGATATGAATTCTTAGAATTTTTCTCAGCTGCCATGTTCCCTTCTGTGTAGTTGGCTGATGAACTGGCATATGACTCTAGCTAGAGAGCTGGCTTAATTGGCACACTGTGCTGAGTCAAGGCTGTCTTCCCACGTAAGGGCTTCTGCCTCTGCCGTAGTTCACATCTGCAGACTGCAGTATGGCCTATTGACAAATGGGCAGGTTATTGCTGAGGGCAAGGGCTCCACAAGGTAGTATACATGCAAATCTCTTGAGGCTGAGTAGAAGAGCCAATTCTGGCTTGCTGCTCATACATGGGCATTATTATCTTTACACAGTAAAGAGACTACAGGTTGGCTCATATTGAATGATTTTATATTTAGTCCTGGAGATAGAAATGGCTAGTTTTACTCGAAGTAGCTGGCTCCTCAACCTAATAAATCCATCCTCACTATCCTTAGAAACATGGTAGAAAATGTTAATATCAACATTCTTTTTTTAGTGCTCAGCATGATAAGAACAGGAAACTCACATCAGAACCAAACATTTTCTAGGTTCTCTGATAATGCAACTCTTAGCACGTCGTGAGAGTTTTCTTCGTAGAAAGAAACTTCCTCTCCCAGGCCTCTCTGATTTTTCCTTCTGTTGAATCTCTTTGCCTAACTTTTTCATGCTCTTGTGTTGATATGCTGTAGAAGTTATCTTGTCCAAATAAGGAAAGAGAAGCAAAGTAAGAGAGCGACGGAGTGAATGAGTGTGTGAGGGGCAATCTTACGGTATACGAAGAAACATAGCCCATTATAGTGGGCAAGGCATCGAGAGCTGGCTGGTCACACTGTTGGAAGCAGAGAAGGGACGAGAAGTAGGAGTATCAAATGTCAAGGTTCCAATCTAGTGACAACAACTTTCCCCCAACAAGTACCCCCTCCTAAAAGTTCCACAACCTTCCTATAATACCCCACCAACAGGGGGCCATGTTTTCAGACTCATGGAGAAAAGAACATTTCACATTTCATCCGCAACACACACACAACAAAATGCCATAAATATGCCTGCTAATGAAAATGGATGTGATAGATATTGGTTGGTAATTTGGGAACTACATTGATAAGGAAAACTCTGTATTTGTACAATTTTAATTTTAAATATGAATACTAAAGCTTTATATTACAAAACTTAGTCACAGAAATAATATATAGAAAATCCAGGTTGTCTGTCCCATATTTCATTTAAAAAATAGCAGTTACATTACAAAAAATGTACTGGAATTCAATTTTTTTCAAATACTTGGTGCTAATATTTTAATGTAATGCTTCTCAGTATTAGTATCTTACCTGACGTAACCTCACTGGGTACTCACTTCTAAGAAGACACTAGTCCGTGAACGTCATGTAGGTAGATGAAAAGCAGTGATCGCTTCAATGTTTGTATTACCATTTCACGCCAGGCTTCTTAAGAAATGAGTGTTTTGAAACCACTGCCTCAACGAAAGAGGTTGGGTAACTTAGAAGAAATGTTTCAGTACAGCAATGGCAGCAAAGGAAAAAAGTAATTTATAGTGTCTTCAATAAGCATATCATCTGATATCTTGGTCTTGTGGATTAACTATGATGCTAAAATGTTTTTCTAAGTAACTCTTCACTTTACTTAGGGGCAGAGTTATCAGAGTGGTGTTTGACTAAGTGGGATCATTATGGAACACAAGATGGACTTGGCAATGACTAATTGACTGTAACTATTCTCATCAGTCAGGGCAATGCCATGATTAAGGCAGCTGTGCTTCTGCTAGCCAGGTCATGCTTAGTAATTAACTGAGCTCTCTGAGACTTATTTTCTACACTTTTAGTATGGTTTGCGTGTATTCTGTTCTGGCAAGCCTGAATAACACTATTAGCACAATGAACTTGGAGGTTAATATCAAAATACAAAGTCCTGATATGATGTTAATTATCTCCGTCTTGGATATTTCTGTATATTGATCCTTGGCAATGATATTTTGTGCCTCAGTTGTCTCATTTGTAAAGTGTCTGTGGGTAGTATAATGTGAGGTCATTGTTAGCACACACACACACACACACGTAGACAAACATACTTTGCTTTGAAATACATGCAATAAGTATCCAGATGTAAAATATTAAAATTATTTAGTAATTATTTGGAAGCTTCTTCATTGGATATCAACAAAAGCCAAAGTCTTGGGAACAAAATGTCTTACATTACTAACGTTTATTTTTGCTGATTCTATCCCAATGCTGACATACAGTTGTTACTCAATAAGATTTGAAAATCAATTAAACATTATTTTAATTTAGCTAAAGTAACAAATATTCAGAATTAGAAACACAGTATTTTATTACAAGTTGTACAAGTACTAATAATGGTAGTACGATAGTATAATGAAAACATTAATTGAGATAGCTTTAAGAATAATATTGGTTTATGTTTATCTTTTTATGGTGTCTCATCTCTAATCTACCCCACTAGTTTACAAGGATATATTATCTCCTGTAGAAAAAAAATTGAGCAATATACATGCTTGGTTTATTTTAATAAGTATAATACTCACAGTGGCCAAGAAATTGCAAAAAGAGATCAAATTCACTATCATCAGTTCTAAAATGCAAATTGAAAATTAGGATGTATTATCTTCCTTTAGAAATTAAAGATATAAAATAGGTCTACACTGGAGAGATGGCTTACAGTTGAGAAAACTGGCTGCTCTTCTAGACGGCCCAGTTTTCAATTCTCAGCAGCTACATGGGGGCTCATAATCCTCTGTAGCTCTAGTACAAGGAGCTCACTAACGCCTTCCTCAGGATTCTGCAAGCACTTGGCAGGCAGGCATGGAGTGCATGTGTATACAGGCAGGCACTCATGCACGCAAAATAAAAGGAATCTAAATTTAAAAATATTTATAAACCTCCTCACTAATCATATGGACAATATTACATCACAGATTTGAGCAAGTAGGAGCTATATAATTGAGATGTCATTTATACTGATCTAATTTCGCTTCTTGCTCCATTTTCTAGCAACTACTACCATTTCCTCAGGAATTATGACTAAAATATCACTTAGAGGAAGAATACTGTGTGACTAACTTGTGAAACTTAACATGCTGGCCTCAAGGTTCACCTAGGTGCTAGCATATTGTAAGAACTATTTCTTTTTAAAAATCTTTCTTATTTTTAAGTAGGTGCTATCCAGAAAAATAAACAACCATCAGAATGAGAAGAAAGCCTGCTGAATGAGAGAAAACTTCAAACTTTATATCTGATACGTCATGAATTGTCTTAATATACAAGGAGCTCATAGATCTTGGTGGCCTTCAACTGGAGGCCAGGAGCTCGACCTGGTATTGGCTGTGGATCTCTGCATCTGCTTCCACCAGTTACTGGATGAAGATTCTATGATGACAGGGTATTCACCAATGTAATTGCAAGGAAAGGCCAGTTCAGGCATTCGTTCCACCATTACTAGTCTTCCTGGGGTCATCCTTCTGGATTCCTGTCGATTCCCCCAGCACCAGGTTTTTCCCTAACCCTGTAATGGCTCCCTTTATCAAGCTATCTCTTTCATTTCTCTCCTACTCCATCCAGCTCCACCATTCTATCCTCTCATGTTTTTACTCCCCATTCCCTCCCCTCTTATTACACCCCCGGCCACAGTTTACCCAGGAAATCTCAGTTTTTCCGCTTCCCAGGGGAAATCATATGTCCTGTCTTAGGGTCCTCATTACCTAGCTTCTCTAGAAGTGTGGATTGTAGTCTGGCTGTCCTTTGCTTTATATCTAGTATCTGCTTATGTTGGTCTTTCTGTATCTGGGGTACCTCACTCAAGATGATTCTTTCTAGCTCTATCCATTTGCCTGCAAATTTCATGATGCCATTGTTTTTTACAAAGAGTAAATACTCCATTGTGTAAACGTACCACATATTCTTTATCCATTCTTCCACGGAGAGGCATCTAGGTTGTTTCCAGGTTTTGGTTGTTATGAATAATGCTGCTATGAACACAGTTGAGTGGGTGTCCTTGTGTTATGATTGAGCATCATTTGGGTATATGCCCAAGAGTGGCAATGCTTGGTCTTGAGGTAGATTGATTCCCAATTTTCTAATAAAATTTCACTTTACTGATTTCCAAAGAAGCTATACAAGTTTGCACTCCCACCAGCAGTGGAGGAGTTTTCCCCTTGCTACGATCCTCTCCAACATAAACTGTCATCAGAGTTTTAGATGTTAGCAATTGTGAGACGCAGAAGATCATATCTCAGGGTCATTTGATTTGCATTATTGATGACTAAGGATGTTGAATAATTTTGATGTCTAATTTACTGCGTTCTTACATATATTTTGAAGATAAGCCCTCTGTCAGACATGGAGTTGATGAAGATCTTTTCCCCATTCTGTAGGCTGTCATTTTTTTATTAACTATGTGCTTTGCCTTACAGAAGCTTATCAGTTTCAGGAGGGCCCATTTATTGATTGTTACTGTCAGTGTCTGTGCTACTAGTGTTATATTTAGTAAGTGGTCTCCTGTGACAACGCATTCAAGGCTACTTCCCACTTTCTCTTCCGTAACGTTCAGTGTGCCTATTTGCAATCTTCTACCTGTTGATATCCAGTCATGCCAGCACCATTTGTTGAAGTTACGTTCAGAGGTGTGTGGATTAATGTCATGGTCTTTGATTCAATTCCATTGATCCACATGTCTATTTTTATGCCAGTACCAAGCTGTGTTTATTACTACAGCTCTGTAGTAGTGTATGAAGCTGGGAATGGTGATACCTCTAGAAGTTCCTTTATCGCACAAGACTGTATTAGCTAAGCTGTTTTTTTTGTCTTTTCACATGAAGCTGAATATTGTTCTTTCAAGGTCTGTGAAGAATTGTGTTAGGATTCTGATGGGGATTGCATTGAATCTGCAGATTACTTTTGGTAAAATTGCTATTTTTATTATGCTGGTCCTACCTATCTGAAAGCATAGGAGTTTTTTTTTCCATTTTCTGAGATCTTCAATTTCTTTCTTCAAAGACTTAAAGTTTTTGTTGTATAAGTCTTTCAATTGTTTGGTTAGAGTTACCCCATGATATTTTATATTATTTGTGGCTATTGTAAAGAGTGATGTATCTCTTATTTCTATCTTGCCCCACTTATCATTGTATATAGGAGGACTACTAATAGTTTTGAGTTAATCTTGCACCCTGCCACATCACTAAAGTTGTTTATCAGCTGTAAGAGTTCCCTAGTAGAAATTTTTGGGGTCACTTATGTATACTATCATATCATCTGCAAATAGTGAAAGTTTGACAAAATAGACTTCAAATTTAATTTCAAAATTAATCAAAAGAGATGAAGAAGGACACTTCCTATTCATCACAGGAAAAATTCATCAAGATGAAGTCTCAATTCTGAACATTTATGCTTCAAATACTTGGGTACCCACATATGTAAAAGAAATAATACTAAAATTTAAATCCTACATTAAACCCCACACACTAATAGTGGGAGACTTCATCTCCCCACTCTCACCAAATGGACATGTCAACCAGACAGAAACGTAGCAGAGAAATAAGAGAACTAACAGATGTTATGACACAAATGGGCTTAACAGACATCTATACAACATTCTACCCAAATACAATTTGGAATAAACCCCTCCCCTGTATTATATCGAATCACCATGACTTACAGTTGTAACTTAACCACACAAATTATAGAAAGTCTACAAGCTCATGAACACTAAATGATTCTCAACTTAATCACCACTGTGCCAAGGGAGAAATACAGAAAGGAATTAAAGACTTTATAGAATTCAATTAAAATAAATGCACCAGATACCCAAACCTATGGGACACTATGAAAGCAGGGCTAAGAGAAAAGTTCATAGCACTAAATGACTGATAAAACATTTGGAAAAATCTCACAATAGCAAGTTAATAGCACATCTGAAAGTTCTAGAAATAAAAGATGCAAAATCACTCAGAAGTAGTAGACACAGAAAATAATAAAAATTGAGGGCTAAAGACAATAAAATAGAAACAGAGAACAATACAAAGAATAAAACAAAGAGTTTGTTCTTTGAGGAAATCAGCAAGATAGATAAACCCTTATCCAACTAACTAAAAGGCAGAGAGTGGATATCCATATTAACAAGATCAGAAATGATAAGGCAGACATAATAAGAGACATAAATCTGGAGAACCATTAGATCATACTTCAAAAACCTGTACTCCACAAAATTGAAAAATTTAAAAGAAATGGACAGTTTTCTGGACAGGTACCACAAAACAAAACTGAATCAAGATCAGATAAACGATTTAAGCAGACTCATAAGTTCTAAGGAAAATAAAGAAGTTAATAAAAGTCTCCCAACCAGGAAAAGCCCAAAGCTAGATGATTTCACTGCAGAAATTTACTAGAATTTCAAAGAATAGCTAACACCAATCCTCTCCAAATTTTTCCATGCAATAGAAACAGAAGGAACATCGCCAAACTCCTTTTATGAGATTACAGTTACTCTGATAAACAAATCACACAAAGATGTAATAAAGAAAGAGAATTACAGACCAATCTCCCTCATGATCATTGATGCGAAAATACTCAACAAAATACTGGCAAACCGAATCCAAAACCACATCAGAAACATCATCCAGCATAATCAAGTAGGCTTCATCCCAGAAATGAACGGATGGTTCAACATACCAAAACCTATCAATGTAATCTACCATAAAAACAAACTGAAAAAATAAAAAGCCTACATGATCATCTCAGTAGACACCAGAGAATCCTTCAAAAAATCCAACACAACCTTCATGTTAAAGGGCTTGGAGAGATCAGGGATACAAGGAATATACCTAAACATAATAAAGGCAATTTACAACAAGTCAACATCCAACATCAGGTTAAATGGAGAGAAACTCAAAGCAATTCCGCTAAAATCAGGAACAAGACAAGTCAGCCCACTCTCTCCATATCTTTTCAATATAGAACTGAAAGTTCTAGCTAGAGCAATGAGATAATAAAAAGAGAACAGGATACAAATAAAAAAAGAAGAAATCAAAGTTTTGCTTGCTCTTTAAATCAGTTTCAAACAAACACAGAGCCACTTGAAATGTCTTTGCTCAGTGCCACCATTTTGACCAACGATAATCTCCATTTGTGAATGGTCTGTTGATGTGATGGACACGTACACATGCACGCAAGAGCACACACACACACACACACGTTGTATTTATAGGCATTTGTTTATCTTAGTTTAAAAGAGCACAAACACACTGCCTTGGTAGTAGCAGTATATTAGCTCCCAGACACTAGGACTGGCTATCCTCTCCTTTCACCCACTGGCTGTGATTATTGTGGTCCTGTGTGGTTCCTGTGCAGCAGAAGTACCCCAACTAAGTTATAAACACCATGTTCTGGCTGTCATTCTCTACTGTGCATTCACATCTGCTAATTTGCATTCAGACTCTGTTCTCATCCAGCAGCATCCTTTTTATGTGGGTTGGAGTCCTGCCAATCCAGTGAGACCACCCAGACTTCATCATAACTGGCTCTGGGTTAAGATGTGCATTAGAGGATACTGGCCTGAGGTGATAAGTCAGATGAGTGGAGAACGGCTCCTCTTCATATAAATTCAGCTGCCTATGGGCCATGATCCCTTTCCTTCTGAATTACCTTGCAGAAGCAGTAAGCAGACATTGATTTCCAGATCTTAAGCAGTTTCAGAAAATGCACAGTGGAGTTCTGCTTCATCTCCATAAATATTCCTGGACATCTTTTCAAAACTCTGCCCCTCCTCTGGCAGTACTGGAACCAGTTGTGGACAGATTAATGGTCCAACACCAAGATGCAGAACTTTTTCTTGACGTCCTTCCATGTGAAACCACTTTGGAGGGCCTGCTATTTCCTCTGATTATTTCTTCAGATTTTGAATTCATATCTTCTAATTCCTCATGGTTTCGTGTCTTCACGGTTGTCATAACCAATCTATGAGTTTTTTCTCTAGTCTTCTTTGGACCCCTCAACCCTCCTTTGGGTTTCTAATGAACACCACCTGTATTTGATTCATCTTACAAAACAAGGGGCACCTGTTTGCTCTTACTTCCGGTAGAAAAAATGGTACGCCATCATTTTAACCTGTAAGCATTCAGGTGTTGTAGATACTACAGCATCTGCCCTAAAGTCTGAATTTTTGACGTGAAATTTCTACAAGGATAGATACTTGGCAACTTCAGAACTAGGGCTCTTGAAAAATCGTAGTTTTTCCATACAGTTAGATCAGGCCATGTGGCATGAAAAGCCTTTAAAAACTCAAGTGATATTACTGCCATCTGACCTCCTACACTGTCGCTCAGTGAGCCCATTTATTCCAGTGTGCCTAATGCCTTGTATTTTTCTAAATGCTGGGCACTAAAAGCATTTATAATTATTATAGTACTTTTTTTCTATTTCATTTTCCTTGCTCACATTTCACCCTTTGGGTTTCCTAATATTAAGATCAAAACACTGACCAAACAATGCATGTATACCTTGTTTATCTGTAACATGAACTGTTTAAATTTTGCCTTCTTTAGTTCTTAGCTTAGAATATTTTGATCTCATCAATTACATCTTTTATATTTTCCTTTCCAGTTTTTAATTGCAAAGCATAAAATTGGTTCCAGAAATAATAAAATCATGAGAACAATTGTTATAAAATACTAGTTCTGACATTTACTATCTGTTTTACTGAAGCAACCCAGATAGGAACTCTGAGCTTCTACGCCCATGACAAACATTGGCGATCCTGTCTGAGTTCAAGAGTGGGATGAACCTAGAATAGCACCTGACACACTATCAACATTACATGAAAAGTCTTGTTATTATTTCTAACTCTTCCTACTAGGATAATAACCCATTACATATTAACTCACGGGAAGTCAGATAACAAGGTAAAAGGAAATATTTCTTCACATTAAACATAATCACTAGAAGAGGCCTTAGGACTTTGAACAGGAAGCAAAAGTAAGAATTTCAGGTTGATTGTGGCAGCTAGGCACAGAGCAAATGTATATTCTTTGAATTTTCAAAACAGTGTGTTTAGTCTTCAACACTACCAGAAAGCACACATAACAACCTACTTTGAAGTTTCCATTGTTAAGTCTTGCCTTGGCATAACCTTTCTTCTATATTACTGTGTCATGCTTTTTGTGTAGGTGCTCTGACACTTTGGGTTTAGATTATTTCATGAACATCCAGAGGGTAGAATGTCACCTAATGAATCATTAATATTGCTGTTGCAGCATGGTTTTCCATTATATTCTCTTCCTGCATCATAACCTGACTTGACCTTAATGAATCTGCGAACTAACAGACTCATCACTCATACGACTGTGCATTTGAGAACGGGGATAGATGTGCACAGACCATCCTCTCCTCTTGTTCAGCCGCAGAATTGAACCATTTGGTGATATCATTGAGATGAACAGATGAATTCTTTTTTCATTCACTCAAGGGGGTGTGTAAAAATTCCTTCATCAGCCGTCTGTAAGAAATGGATGATTCCTTTTCTAAGAGAAGGCTGAGGACTGTTTTTCATGTTACTCAAGTTAGAGAGATGTAAAACAATGCAATAGAAAGAGAACTGTAAGTCCAATAATTTCTAAAGTTATTTTTAAAACACTGAGACTGTTTTTATACAGTGTTTTCCAAGACAGGATCCCTGGAATTTAAGATGTGTTAATATAAAATATTTCAGTGTGATTTCTGCAACAAAGATACAAGAGGGATAGAATTAGTAACAAGGACAGAAGAGAAGACAGCAGCGATGCAGTTATGAAGGGCTCAGCTGACCCAAAGATGCCACAAGTCTACTGGGTACTATTAAGCTAAGAAGGCCTGCCAGAGATGCCCCCTGTTGATGCGAAGGAATCAAATTTTTATTCTTGCATCAAGCAGGCAATGAGGGTAAGATGCCCATGGGGAAAGCAAAATCCTGAATGAGGTTACTGAGATTCATAGTTGAGCCATTAACCGTCATTGTTTCTGCAGCTGAGGATGTAGAAAATGTGGGCTTCTCACTACAATAGCACCAAAAACACATATCCCAGTCAATTACAGCACAATAGATCTTCAGACTTCAACTATCTCCTCCAGGATGTTTTAGAGTCGTGTATACTCTGTGTACAGGAGAAAGAGTGCGGAGACTTAATCAACCCATGGGAAATTGTAATACAAAGCTCAGACTTATACAGAAAACCCTGAGAGAGCAAGAAGGGCAAAGCTCTGTTTAGTCAAAAGTTGAGGATTTCCTTTCAGTCTGGATCACCAGTGCAATATCATGTCCTCAAAGATAAGAAAAGTTACAAATGAGTGAAGATTATTTATCACCTTATAAATAAAGTTAAAATTTTCTTCATATGAAAAACCAAGTCTTCCACACTGAGACTCACAGTCAATCATTCAATTAAATGCGAAGTGTAAGTGTGAGTATAATAACTTGCACATTTGATTTCTATAAAGCATCACTATATCGCTATGAGTTGCTTTCAGTTTGTTGACTGAGTATTTTAATTTTTCGTGGTGTTATCAGGTCATCATAACGCTAACTTTGCAACTTTGTCTGCTATGACTTTGAATAAGGGAAGAAACTGATCCATTTAAGGAAAGCATGGGTAAGAATGAGCACCATGAAAAGTTCATCAGAGTAATTAGATATATGAAGGAAGCTGTCAGTGTAATAAAATACGCAGCTAGGTTTTCAAACCCAGCTACGTCTCCTACTATGGAAAATGTATTTGACCCTTAAATTGAATAGAAAAATATACACAAAAATGGAGTAGTAGTATTTTTACCCTGATTCAAAGTCGCTGAACTGTTTCCGGAGTTCGTTGGGCAGTGTCCTAGACATTCTTACCTGATTCAATAAGAATGAAAAGGAAGACGTTTTAAGTAATGGAGATGCCAGCAAGAGGACGACATTGATCTGCCACAGGAGGTAGCTACCAATGATGCCTATCGAATTAATTTTATAGTGAAAATAACTTTCTCCATTATTTAAATAAGTTTTCTACCTTAACACTTTTCAAAATAAGACAACCTGTCTCAAGTATGAAATCATAAAAATCAATAATTAATTATTGCCCAAAGGTCAGAAAATGAAGTTAATATTTAATATCTAGAAAACCAGTTACTTGGAAGGGCATTTAAGAATTTTTTTGAAATACCAAGAAAATGATATCCAATTTATGTTGTATATTTAGGAGATGAGGAACACTCAATAAAATAAATATAAACAAAAATCCTGACAAAGAGTCTTTCTGTGATATCTCAAATCAATTTGAGATGGAGGAGAGCAGGTGATGAAGCAAGCGCAGCTTTGCAATGCTAACAGAACTGATTTGAAGTTTGTAGAGCATACACACTAGTCCTTAACATATTTTCTCTGTTAGTTTAATTTTGCTCATTACTATAACTATGCTAATATGTGTGTGAGTGTGCACATATGATTGTAGATTAGTGTGGTCACTATGTGTCAGTGGTGCATATGTGGTTAGCAGACATCTTTCCAGAGTTTTCTCTGTCTTTCTACCCTGTTCCAGTGATTAAATATTTGCAGAGTAAGTGTTTTTCACCCACGGAACCATCTCCCTGGACATAAACACAAATTTCAGTTTCTGGGAGAGACGTATCTCAATAAATTTGAGGACCTATGATGGGCATGAACATGGGAGTCAGACAGACAAAAGGGTAACTCCTCCTAATTTCCAGAATCCAGGAGAGTCAAAACATAAAAATTCTTTTTTTAAAAAATAATCAGTCCACAGTCCATAACCTCAGAGATCCTAGACAAAAAAGAAGACCCTAAGAAAGAAATACACAAATCTGCCTAGGAAGGAGAAAAAAAAGGCAAGGTCTCCTGAGTAAATTGGGAGTATGTGAGGCAAGGGGAGTGAGGGAGGAAGGGGAGTGAGGAAAAATGTATAACTCAATTAAAAACAATAAAGTATAAAAGAAAAAATACGTCTGTTAACCACCCCCCAAAAACCAAATAAAGATCAATAATAATCACAACTATCCAAAATATTTTAATTATTATTATTTGTTAGATTCTTTGTGGTGGAGTTAAGGTGGGTATGTGCTTCTGAATGCAGGTGTCCACAGAGAGCAGAGGGATCCCATCTCCCTGGAGTTGGCCTTATGAGCTACCAGAATTGCGTTCTGAGAACCAAGCCTGAGTCTCCTCTGAGAGTGGTATCCGCTCCTAACCACCCTAGCAATCTCACTAGCCCTGAAAATCTTTCTCAAATAAGAAAGATTAGGTAGTAAAACTAGTCTGGTTTTTTCCAGGTGCAAGAATCTTTGGATGGGTCTTTGCCTGTCTGGTTACACCTCATGTTGAGAAAGCTTATTCATGGTCCCATGACTCATGATGTTAGGCCCTCATACAAACCATCCATCAAGAATCTTAAGATTCAACTGGGCTTAGTGGGGAACAGGGGTGGGGGGA
>LOEQ01012854.1:7116-21227 GCA_001685075.1 Bramus lutescens
AATGAGGTTCCTACCTTTGGTAGTATGTCATGGTCTAGATCTACCTAAATGTCACGGATTGAACTATATGCTTTTATTCTAACATATACGAAGGCTGGTAGATGCCAGGCTCAGGGAATGACTCCTACACTCTGATTGTAGTTTATGCTCATCAACCAGTAGTTGACCTTTGTTCTAGAGAACTCCAAGAGAAAAGCCAGCACCACATGTAATACATGGGCCCATCGAGGTTTTGTTCATATAAAGCCTTGAGATGTGCCGGGGCTCAAGGTCCAAGTACAGTCAGCTTACTGGGCCTCTGTAAGACAAAGTGGTAATGTTTTTGCCACTTCTTAGTGTCTGCTACAAACATAGATTCTGATCCCAGCATTATGGTGTAGGGAACTCAATGCCTCGAGGCATAGACCCTAATGAGCTGTAGCCCAGAATGTTTTACCCTGTTTTCCCAAAGGGGACAGAATAAACTATAAACTTATTGAAAGGCTGAAAGGAAGTCACCAAAAAATCTGGGGACATCTAAGTGACCATTCCAGCTACTCCAGAATCAGAGATCTCTAGGATATCAGCACAGGTGGTATCATAGGGCGGCTAGATAGAGGGTAGGAGGTGAAATGCTTAATCCTTATGAAACTCACTGGGATTCCTTAGAGAAGTCTAAAAGTGAGATGAGAAAAAAACTTTTCTGAAACATTTCTTATAACACAAAAGAGCAGAAATGGAAGCAGAGGTGTATGGTATGAACTGATTGAAAATTGACTAAAAGAATTTATTTAACAGGAAGATGAAGAGGGAGCCGCTTGGCTTTTGTAAACTCTATAACTCTAGCTCAGCTTCCGTTGAGAGGGACCAATTGGTAGGCATATCTTGTGATCCCAATACTAAAATTTTATTAAGAAACCCATTTAATTTATTAAAATGGGTCCATTAAACATGCCCCCTAAGCATTTTATCTTTTGTCTCATCTAGTCAGTGTTGGTGACCCGGAAACACTCTATCCCACCAGGGCAACAGAAATGTTCATGCCTTTCCTAGCTGCAAAACCTTGAGGAAAGATGACAGCTATTCAGGAAAGTTGGCACTGTGTGGTGGGTTTATTGATATTACATTGAACATGTCAATAGACCAGAAACCCTTGCCATCCTCAAGGAGGACCTTTAATGATAACATAAGGCAATTATCTTTAAGAAGAGTTATTAGTTTCTCATGAAGAATGAGATGAAACTCAACTGTTCACGTATCAGTGAAATAATCCAGGGAATAAGAGTTATAAAGGAGATAAAGGTCCTCACAAGAGATCATTCAGCAGCCAGCCTTCCAAAAATAAGATCCACTCACAAAACCTGATCCTGTATATTTTAGTGGTGGCGGCTCTTTGAGACAGAGCCTTGTGGTATCCAGGATAGACCTGAACTTGCTATGTAGCTGAGGCTGGCCTTGAACAGTTATTGTCTATCTACCTCTACCTCCAAAGTTTTGGAATTATAGGCATAGCTCACCATGCCTGGATGAAAGACTTGATACTGGAGACTCCAAAATCTGAATTTCCCAAATCATTTGATCTTGGAAACAACACTTGAAGAGTGATAATTTTTATTTCAGCAGACTATGGGGAAAGCTAGGGACCCCAGAACCAGATCACATGAAAGGTACACAAGGTGGGTCTAGGCTACATGACTCCCAAGCTCACTATGCCAAAGCTTGTCACTCAGTTTTCTGATGAGAGGGGATTGTAACCACCACAAGTCTGCTAAGGACTTCCAGGGACAATGGCCACCAACTAGGGACAGTTTCCTCTTTACCTCTTCCTCTTTACCTCTCTGTTGGTTCAGGGATCTCTGTTGTTTAAGTTTTATTTAAAAATTGCTTCATACAATATATTTTGATCTTATGCTCTCCCCTCCCCAATTCCTCCATGATCTTCCCCACCTCAATATCCATCCAATTTTATGTTCTTTCTCAAGAAAGAAGAAAAATCAAAACAAACAAACAAAAAACAATTGAACGAAACACACAAAAAGCATGAAGTTCATCTTATGCTGACCAGCTACTAAGGGATTGGTTACTCCCATAACATTTTTACCACTGCTGCCCTGGATTATAGTTGATATACCCAGGGACATCTTATTGGAGAAAACTGGTTGTTGTCACCCCATTCCCCGCATGCCTCAATTGCAAATGGTGGGACTTTGTGTCAACTTCCCTTTCTCAGTGCTGAGACTTTTGTCTGGTTTGAACGTGTTCAGGTCTTGTGTGTGCTGCCACAGTCTCTGTGAGTTCATATGTGTATCATCTGGAAGATGCTGCTTCCTTGGAGGCATCACCCTCTTGAGGTCTTACAATCTTTATACTTCCCCTGTCACATAGATCCCTGAGCCCTGAAGAGAGATGTTTGATAAAGACATCTTATCTAGTATATGTGTTACCAAAGGGTGGTGGTGGTGCATGCCTTTAATCCAGCACATGGGAGGCAGATGCAGATGGATATCTGTGAGTTCAAGGCCAGCCTGGTACACAGAGCAAGTTACAGGACAGGCTCCAAAGTTATACAGAAAAACCCTGTCTCAACAAACCAAAAAATAGATAGATAAATGATAGAAAGATAGATAGATAGATAGATAGATAGATTGATTGATTGATAGATAGATGATAGATGATTGATAGATAGATAGACTGATAGATGATAGATAGATGATAGAGATAGAGAGAGAGATAGATAGATAGATAAAAATTTTTAAAAAGACATCTTATTTAGGGCAGAATGCTCTAAAGTCTCACTTCCTGCACATTGTCCAGTTGGGTCTCTGCATTAACTCCCATCTATTTCAAAGAGCAGCTTCTCTGATGAAGGTTGAATAATGTTCTAATTTAAGGGTACATCAATATGTCATTAGGAGTGTTACTTACTTACTTTCTTATTACTGCAACAGATTACTATAACCAAGGCATTATTGGGACTCACAGTTCTAGATGGTTAGAATCCTTGACCATCATGAAAGGGACCATGGCAGTGGGCATGCATGAATGGTTCTGAAGTAGTATTTGAGAGCTCACAACTCAATCCACAAGCATGAGGCAGAGAACAAGCTACTTTGGGAATGATAAGGATTTTTTTAAACCCTAAAGCCTACCTTCAGTGACACACCTCCTTTAACAAGGCCATGCCTCCTAATCCTTTCCAAACAGTTCCACAAACTGAGTACCAACTCTTCAAACATATGAGGCTGTGAAAGCCATTCCCATTTAGACCACCACAAGAAACCATTTTATTGCTATCTTCCTTTAGCAGAATAATAACAGCAGGTTTCCACACAGGGCCCATGACTTGTCTCATCTCGAATTATTCTGACACTTGTGCTATGTGAGACATGGGTTCCATCTCACAGAGTTGGTACTGAACACCCACACCCAAAAATTAAGGTGTTGCTTATTCCCATAAAATTTGTACCACTACGGCACCAGCATATCATATTGGCAAGTTGCTGTTGTAGGGCATAAACTTGCATCTGGGAAGTGTTGCTGATTAGACTCTGGTAGCATGCATGTACAGTACTTTTCAACACCATGAACACTAGTTAGTTGTCATGAAGCTTCTAATTGGGCAAAAGCTCAATTTTTTTCCATGCTCAATGACATAAGTGAGTTGTATCATTAGTAATAGGGGCTTACCATCACATTGTAGAGAAAAACCAATACCAATGGGAATACCCGTGTCCTTTTTTGCCAATGACTCAACAAGATGTAACCCATTCTTGACACTAGAAGTTTGACTTTATTGAAAAAGATACCTAGATGAGGTGCTATCTCCCTTATTATACTCACGTGTCTCCTTAAAACTGGTAAGTATTTATGGTCTTCATACAACCTCAACTTATACACAGGATCCTAGAAACATTAACTATGGCACCCCTGTAGTTTTAGAAAAATTAACAGAAATAAAACAGCAAATAAGACTGCCTCATCTTTGCTATCAGAATGGTTAACTTAGGTTAAACTTCCCTCGATCATACAATTCACTGCTGCGAAATTTCCCATAGTTGGATAGTCAAGAGGACCTGACCCAATGAGTAATAAATTAAAATCAAGTTGGCCTTTGTCACCCCAGCTCATTCCTCAAAATAGAATCCTATATAGATCCTTTCCTTTCCTCTTTTCATGCCTCCTGAAGCTCAGAACCACTGTTGATGACAAGAACTTCTGTGTGTTTTCCAGGGCCCAAAGTTACAGAGTTTCCTACTACACACAGTAGTAGACTCAGAATTTCTGGCTGCTTGCTGGGATCTTCTGAGATGGATGGGAACATTCAAATTTTCCTAAACTCAGACTTGGTCTGGATTTATCAGCTCAGCATTTACCCAGATGCCATTATGCCTTAGAGTTTGGGGGCAGCAACATAGGGCCAGAATAGTCACAGGAGGCCTTTTTATTGAAAGTGGAAAGGCCACTTAATTGATAAAAACACAACTTAGGAACCCTAGTAAATCCTGTATGCAAGGAAGAATAATTTCCCTTATCCTCAACCCTTTGACAGAAGCATTGGTTTCAGGAAACTTCACCTGTTCTTAAAGACCAACTTTTCACTGGAATTAACTAAGTTACCAAGAAGAAAAAAAACTAAACAAGTTCATATATACTTCACAGATAGTAAATGTGATGAAACCAACTGCAAAGCTGTTTGTCTCCATTTCCTTACAGGGTGCACCTGACATCTGGGGGAGGAGAGGAGATAAGCCAGTGAAAGTGGCCAAACCTCCAGGGTTATTTCAGAGAAGGCTCTGACTGACAACCTGTCTCATCAACATTTTTAAAGAACACCGGGCCATTGCCCAGTGTGTGGGTTCCTGATACAATCAACGTTTTCACACTTTGTGGGTGGAAACCCCAGGAAGACTTCTTTATCCAATCACTTGATTCCAAGGGGCTCACAGACAGGCAATTGATAAACCAAGAAAACACAGACCACTGCATACACTACAGTCACAAGTGAAGCCTCAGCAAAATACTCCTTCTTATCCCAGAGTTCTACACATTGCCAATGGCAACCAAGGCACTTGTCTGACCTCTCCAAGTGTATAATACTGGGACAATCACCATATACATTTCCCATACAGCTGATTAATGTTATTTAAGTTATTCATTGAGCACTTTCTACAAGCCAGGCACAAGGCTGGGTAATGACAAAGTTGGGGGTGGAGTGGGGCATAATAAATGGTACTGCAAAGGTGAACAAGAGACAACTCTCCACTGAGGAGCAAAGTGTGAACAGAAGATGATGTTTAGAGAAGAGGAAACTATATTAGGCATGCAAGAGAGAACCTGGTTCATTCCAAAAACTGAAAGCTTCTCACCGCAATTACACCTTGATGGCTGATAAAATCAGGAAAACAGAAACCTCTCAAGGCATCTCAAATCAAGGAGGCTTAATGGATGTAATTTTTAACAGCTACAGTGGAAAAGTTAAGACAACCAGGGGACAATGTGTTTCACTCAGTCATCAGGATTGCAGGAAGCCAGAGGAGAAGAATCAGCGTCCATGCTGAACTCATCTGACTAGGGCCACATTGCCGCAATGACTTCCTGGTGGGAGCTGAAACCACAGAAGGAACAGGAAAGGGCGCTGTCTGAGGCGGGGTAGGGAGCGTGGTAATACCCTCCTACTCTTCAAGTCTTATCAGTGACTTTGGTGAGCCAGTCCTACTGGAGCCTGACTGATAGGAGAGCCTGGCAATGCGTTTTTCGGGATGATGATGATTGCGACCAAGCAAAGTCAGAGAAGGAAAACATGGGCAAGCAAATGGGCAAACCACACAGGTGTCCTCAGGGAAGGTAACACCAGAAAAAGAATCCTCAACCAGGTCAGCCAAGGTCTTCTAGGTTCTTCATCTTAGCCTAACTGGGATCCATTGAAATGTTTGAAGATGGAAGCCGATGACTGATTTTTGCCTTGAAAGAGTACTAAATTGTTTTACATAGTTTCCACTTTAGTTCCTGAGCATAAAACTGCAAAGGCTTCATTATAGCACTGTAGTAGATGCAGCAGGGAAGCACTGATGCCCCATTTAGGTTACACTGGCAAGTCAGAGTGGATCTGGAGACTAGGGACAAGAATAATGAGGCATCTGGGAACCGTGTCATCCAAGAACCCATCTGAGGGTACCAGTCACATTTTGCCTGGAGAAGAGCGTTCAGAGGGGACCCATGACAGCTGTCACGGTATGTGACATGTAGAGGAGGTGTTGCCTTAGCCCCTGATTTTCCAGAGGGGGGAATGAATAATTTGGGGAGGTGGCAGGAATGCAGATTTTTATTTCCGTTTAGAAGAGAGAACTTCCTAACTAACAAAACCCTTTCAGCAGTGAAGGCCCCCCGCCCGCCCCACTTCCCCACAAGGTAGCAGGTGCCTATAAGGAAGAACAAACAACTCATGGGAAACTTCCATTACTTGGGGTAAAAATGGAAGAGCATAGAATGTCAATAGCTTAACATAGAGGAGTGTGAGCCACTCACACTGTATATTGAAGGTGGGGCAATGGCAGTCTTTGATCCCTGTGCTTAGCAGCATGACAGTGGTAGAGACATAAACATCCATGCCCTCCACTGAGGAGACCCTCTTGGAGCTTCTATTTCCAAGAAAAGTGATCCCTCCACCATACATGGCAATGGTTGGGGCACCTCTCATAGAAACAGTGTTTAAAACAGTGGTACTCAAGCAAAGCACCACACATAATCAGAACAGAACATAATGGCAGCCATAAGCTTCATCCTTCTGACAATGTGTGTCCTGCCTACATTGCAAGAGAATACCATTGGGTGCACGAAGAGATTCATAAGCAATAAAATTAATGGGTGCTGATGGCCTCTTGCATCTCATTCACAGATCTCTTGGGACCTAGTACCATGCTGTTGACTGGGCAGCTACATCTAGCTCAGAGGAAGGGACAAACAAAGGCTACTGGTGACTCAAGAGAGTCCTAGCACTCCGACAGGGGGAGTGGCACGGTGGTCCT
Organism: Bramus lutescens; assembly: GCA_001685075.1. Classification (NCBI taxonomy): domain Eukaryota; kingdom Metazoa; phylum Chordata; class Mammalia; order Rodentia; family Cricetidae; genus Bramus; species Bramus lutescens. The sequence continues at coordinate 14,121 of LOEQ01012854.1, forward strand.
AGTGAGGATGTGTTGGCTGCTCACCTAGTATCACTCTATTGTCCCCTCAGATAGCACCCAGTTTCCTGTATGTGGTATGTTTGATGGGGGGAGTGCCTCATCTTTAAACAGTTAGTATAATGAAAGGCTTTGTAAATGTTTGCTGAAAGACTATGCAGCTTAACAAGCTCTTACAATTTGACTGTCAAATATCCTCCATAAGATCATGTGTTTGGATCCTTGGTTTCCAGTTAGTAGTGCAGTTTGGGGCGGTGGGGGAGCCTTTGAGACAGTGGCCTAACAGAAGGGCATTGCTGGGAAAGAACTCTGAAGGTGATACCTGTTTCTGGTTTCTGGTGAGGCTCTGTGCTTCCTGGCCACCAAGATGTAAGGTGCTCCCAGTGCCATGAACTTCATCACACCTTCACCACAATGGACTGAAGCCATGGACCAAAATGAACCTCTCTCCTCCCTTAAGCTGCTTGTAAGCTTATAGAGAAGTCAAAATCACTAATACACAATAATGGTGAGTTGATCTGATTTCTTACTGAGGACAACCTAAACTGACCTTTGATGTTATTAGGAAAAGAAGTCTAGCCCACAACCAGGATGTTGAGAACCAGATTCCTCTGTTTAGATGGAAGACAAACTAAGTGATTCAAATGTCCTTTTTAATAGGAACAATTTTTTTCTTTCTGTCTATGCAGTTTCTGCCTGAAAATATAAAAACACAATGATAATCTGGAAATGATGGCCCACGCTTCATGACTTGTGAAAGGTATTTTATCTTTTCAAATAAACCCGTCCCCCATCCACTCCTTACTTTGTTGATTCTCTCATTATCCTGATGGTGTGAAATACTTCCTGAGATTTATATGCTGTGTTCCCCATCTAACACTGTAGCAAGATGACGCAGGCATAATTCTTCATTCTGGCAAGCCACCCTAGCAAGAGGCTGGCCTCACTGAAGACATTGCTTATAGAATGAATCCAGTATGGTCCAGTATAAAGTAAGAAATGTGAACCTCACCGAACTAACTCCAAAGCAGAAGATCTGACTTAGAGATGTCTATATCACAAGAACAGGTGTCTGAACTCCATGAAATGTGAAACCCATGCCTCCATCCTCCAAACTCCCGGAAAGAGCCCACATAAGGAGGCTCCACTCCCAAGCTAGTCACTTCACCTGTAAAAGGGCCGAGAAAGCTGGCTGGTAAACACAGCCCCTTTGGGGAAAGCTCCCTGGCCCTCACAATGGCAGTTTTCTGTTGAAGTGGCATTTTCCCCAAAACATTATACAAAAGCAAGTTGGAGAAGATGCTGAGGACTGTTATTTCCTAATTTGATTTTGCCATTTCCAGTAATGGGAAACTACACTCCAGCTATCCATCTTAATAAGTGACAGTCGCATTTCATTACAACTTCCTTAAATAATTTCTGGTGGCTTTAGAAGAAGGAGAACAAATGTCAACATTTCAGGAGCCATTAAACAAAGCACGAGTCCTCTCTGGTTGAGAATTAAGTGATCAACCTATGCCAAGCCGGGCAGTGTTTCCAAAAAGTACTCCCAATTGGTTCAAGGCAAAGAAGAAAAAAAAGAAGGAAAAGCTGTTATGTGTATCAGCAAATGAGTAATAATAGTTAGAACATGTGATGATTTTTGTACTGAACTTGTGTTCCCCCTCTAGGACACATTACAGCATAGGGAAGGATGAACCTGTAACTGGACTCTTCCCAACTTTGTAGTGTCTACAGGCAAACAGGTACGTAAAAATTCAGTACAGCCAAGAAACAGGACACTAGATTTGGGTGATTTCAATTCTGGTCTTCTTACTATTGCTTATGAGCCACATGACCTTGACAATACACATTACAATGACACTGGTTCTGTGCTGTGATTAATATGGCAGACGTGTCAAAACAACGTCCTGGGATTACCATGAGGATTAAATGAGACAATGGAAAGAAAGAACGTGTTAAACCATAAACATTCACAAAGGCACTGTCATAAACAACAGAATTCCTTCTTCCCTCTTCCCTCCCTTAACCTTCCTTTCTTTCTCTTTTCCCTTCTCTCCCTTTCTTGCTTTCTTTCAATCTTTCTCTCTTCTTCATTTGCATATCACCAGTGTGCAGAACAAAACTAGCCAGTATTGTTGCTTTTTATTGTGAAACTCTATAGTTAATCTTATGCATCAACTTTACTAGGCCATAGGATGCCCAAATATCCAATCAAATATTATTCTGAATATGCCTGAGGGGGTGTTACTGGGTGATCTTAGTATTTGACTAGCAGAGTAAAGTGGTTTGCTCTCCCAGAGAGTGAGGCCACCATCCAATCAGTTGAGGACCTGAACAGAACTGAGTAAGAAGGAACTTGACCTATCTGACTAATTGAGCTGGGATGTCACCCTCTGCCCTCAGACTGGAACTTTGTCCATCAGTTCTCCTAAATCTCAGGCCTTTGAATTTGGACTGGAAATTATGACACCAGCCCTCCTGTGTCACCACTCACAATTTCTCAGCGTTCTCAAGCTGTATAATATGTGAGCCAATTCTTTATACTAAAAGATAGATAGGCAGATGATAGAGAGAGAGAGCCAGACAGGCCGGCAGACAGACAGACAGACAGATCATCCATCTGCTGATCCTGTTTCTCCCAATAAACACAATACAATGCAATGAAAGAATAATAATACAGAACTTAAAACTGAGGGAAAGTGAGACAAATGTAACGAGAAGTTCAGCATGTGGCTTCACACTTGACCTCCAAGCAGGACCCTTCAGGACTGTGCGGTTTAGCTCAGTAGTTGCTCTGCTCTCCTCTGAGCCCTCATTCTGTGCTCAGCAGTGCGCACGCGTGAGCCCACTTCATCCTCCCTAGCCTGTTATTATCAGTTCTCTGCCCTCGCCTGGGAAACACCAAGTCTCAGGAAATTCAAATCACTTACCTGCTATCACAGAGTTGGTGATGGAATGGTGTAGCCAGACTTAATTTTTCACCCCTGCACCACCATCCCCCACTTGTTTCTCTGGTGGAAGAACAGTAGCTATATAGTTTACCATGGAATCTTAATACAACCCAAGCCAAGTAGACTGAGACATGATGGGATGAACTGCTCCAGGACAGAAAAGCTTCTGTCAAAGAGTCTTCAATGATTTTGGCTCATATTTCTGTTCCATTTCTCTAGATCTGTTCTTATTCATGAGTCAGTTGCATCTCAGTCTAGCTTCCCTCATAAAGAAAAATAATGCTAAAGAATCTGACAGAATGTTCATGTCCAAGCTCATACAGAGGAAAGGGGGGAGATAAATCTCCTCTGGAACCTAGGGCACACTAGGAAACTCCATCCATTCTCATTCAGACCAACCAAAGAGGAGGTCAAGATTTGGTCACACATTGATTATTGTAAGCTAGGGTTATTTCCCAGCCCTACACAACACCCAGGCAAAGAAGAGGAACCTAATTGCACTGGTTGTCCGCACCTCAGCTGAACCACACGCAGAAGATGTGGTGCTATTTGAGAGAAGAGTGGAGTGATCCTAGGTGTGTAACCAACACTAGGACATCCGAACCACTATACCTCCCCCCAATACCACAAAAGTGCCAGAGCTCTCGAGTAGCAGCCAATAGCCTTGTTTGCTCCTTCCTCTGAACCAGCTATGGCCTGACCAGTCAGCATCCTTCCTTCCTTCTCTCCAGTCCCACAGCTCTCCAACAGACATTGAAAAAAACAAGCAAGCAAACAAAATTCCTACCACGTGAGCACCACTGGATTGATATTCCAAAGCAAATACAATGCCATTCTGGTCTCCAGAAGACTTGAAATGGTAGAGCTGGCAAATGACCACAACAACTGTGTCAGGAAGGAGGAGGCACTTGCTCAGAGATGGGATGCAATGTGTGCAGGGGTCATATGTGTTCTCAGAAGCCGGAAACAGACCCTTCCACCGTTTCATCTCCAGTAGATCTCCAGCCCCAACTTCTGGCTGCTCCTTGAAAAGTTGTTTTATTTTATTCCCAATCCCTTTGGATCAGAACCTTCTTCTCTGTTCTTTTACTCAGACTTTGAACCCTTTGACATCTGTGGTGCTCTGAGGGTTCCCAATTCAACTTCTTCTCTCATTTATTCATGCCCCGCTTGCTCTCAACCGCCTTCCATGGTAGACACTAGGAAGGGGCTGTTTTTAAATATTCTTATTTATAGCCAGTCTACAGCATAGCTTTTGTTCAATAATATCTATTAACAATAGTAGCTACATTGAGGAAGGATTCCAATCCCTGGTGTTGTTAATCAAGTGCTTTTTGACTACTTCTAAATTCATTTCATCCTGAAATATTTATAGTGCTCAATCATCAGCAAGTTGTTTAGCTGCTCATTTTCTACTTGTTTGTACAGTAAGAGTAGCAACTGGGTTTCTCCTTGTTCTATAGATTTTTCTTAGTCTTAGAAGTTTAGATGTTTCCTAAGCCTCATGAGGTTAGGAGGGAGTTGGTTTTGCTACCCACATTTTAATGGATGGAAAAATACAATATACTGAAATACAATACATTATCTAGGGCAGCAAGAGCAGAACAAAACCTACATTTCAGTTTCTCAGTAACCTTTTGCCTGTGCTCCTGGGTTTCCTTCTATCATCAGTGTCTTCCTGAAGGGACAGGTGAGGAGGAGCTGTGTGCACAGCAGGCAAGAAGAGGGATGGGAGGGGAGATTTGCTGAGCCTTTGCTATGCCATGTGTGTGGTCACAGGTTTTCTTGAGAACTATACTGTTAATTCTTGTCTTATCCAGTTATTGTTATTCTCCTTATACAGAAATAGAAAAAGACAAAAGAGTCTGGTCTGGTGATATAGGCCTATAATCCCAGCTACAGGGGAGATTGAGACAAGTGGATGATAACCCTAAAGCTTACTAAGGTGCCAGAGTGGGTTCTAGGCCATCCCAGGCAACTTTGTGAGATCCTGTCTTAAAAAGTTAAAAAAATGCATTGATGAAAATAGGGATCTGGCCTAAAGAGGACATTTTTATCAACTCCTCCAAGACTCAGGGGACATCACAGTAGAGGGGGTAGAACAAATGTCAGAGCCAGGAAATTGGAAGAAGTGTAGTGCGATGCCGTGTTCTAGAGATTATAGGCTCTTACCCCCATGAACTCACAGCACAAGTCTGGGTTCATCAATGTCCCATCATGAGTGGGAGAGAGACTCATGAGGCCCCACCCCTCCCTGCGGCTGCTAGGGCCAAGGAATCATATTCATCCATGGTACAGCCACTAGTAAGTGGCCCTTGTTCTAGTAAATAAACCCCCAGCCATGCTCATGCAGACAATTCTAATCAAATGCAATGGGAAACAACAACACAAAACAGGAAGGGGGCACCTATGGTGGGGAGGACTCAATGGAAGGAAGAAAGGGATAATAATAAGAGAGGGTAATTGTGAACATTAACAAAGTCTTGTATGTGCATTCATGTGTGTATGGAAAATTATGAAAGAGCAGAATATTTTTTAAATAGAAGGTTTAGGATACAGCTTAGTGGTAAAACCTTTGCCAAGCATATACAAAACCCTGGGTTTTATCCCCAGTTACTGCCGCCCCCTGCCAGAAAAAGGAAATAAAGAAAAAAGAGAAGAATGTACAATTGAAAGTATGTATCTAACTTGCCCTGGGATAATAACAGCAAAACTGAGAGTTAAAGCTCATCCTCAACCCTAACTCTGCCCCCAGCCTTCCTGCCATTGAATCTCTTAGTGTCAACAATTCCAGGTGCTTGAGTGCTCAGGAAACAGCATCTGGGAAAAGCTGAAGCTCAGCATCCCTTGTGGCCTGGCTGCCCTGTCTTCTTGGGGTGTCCTCTGTTAAAGACTTGATGATGGTAGCAGATGCAGCTTGGGAAATGGGTGCTTTCTGGTGACCAGCTGTCACTATCTGGCCGAGTGACCTTGAACAATCCCACTTCTCAGAGCACATCCACGAGGAGTCTTAAATCGATGGGTGGATAGATAATTGCACACTCACTGGAGGACCCTGTTGATTACTTGGTTCTCTTTGCATCTGATAATCTTAAAGGTACTTGGAGTTTAATGAAGGTCTTAACTGTCTAGCCTAGTTACTGATGATAAAAAGCCCAGAGTTTACAATACCTGCCTGCAGGAGAGTCAAGGCTCAGAGGACTATTCAGCTCTGGGAGGACTGTCCCTGGCTGGTGCCTGAGTGAAACCTAAAGTATTAATCTTCTTTCTCAGAATCAGCTAGAAATGAAATCACAGGATAAAATAGGGACCAAAAGAACCTCCTAGACCAGAAAAGAAAGTGAAGAAAAAAGGGAGTGAAGGAGGAAGGGAGGGGAGGGAGACAGAGAGGGAGANGAGGGAGGGAGGAAGAAGGTTTCTTCATATTCAGGAACCTTACCTGCCTAATAAGAAATGAAATGTAGTCAGCATGGAGTAGAAAGGTACTGGGTTGGCAACCCGGGTCAATGTGCCCATGGCTGAGTCTAGAGTGACCTGTGGGTGACACCAGAGAGCATATTCTTTTTCCCTGTGCAAAACACAGATAACAGACTTAATTCCAACTCACTCACACTGTTGCCTAAGAGTTCAATGAGGTAAACCAGAATAGGAAGGACAGGTGATTACTTCACTAGGGGGATTCAGATTGTGCTGCCTGCCACTTTAATTTGTCTTTCTCACTGGGCGGAGAACAATCCAATTGGTGTGTAACACTGCTTTCTTCTATGAATGGACTATCCTAAAGGGAAGGAGCAAGTAACAGAAGTTTCTTGAGACTCTACTAGACAAAGTTGTAAAGGCGTACAAAATTATAAGACATTCTCATCCAATGCGAAAACTGAAATGAAAATACATCATAACTCCACACTCTTCCTGTCCTTGACAGTAAAGCTACTTTGAGAGTTTAGCAGGCAGAAGAATCTACCCAAGCCTCTGCATCCTAGTCCTCAGAACCTGTGAAGAGAGACATCTCTACAGAAAAGGAGCACTGAGTTTTTAGACAGAATGAAGTCTGCTAACAAGATGCCCTGAGATGGGAGAAGATGGAAAGGATCCTATTGCCTGCGGATGGATGGATGGATGGATGGATGGATGGATGGATGGATGGATGGATGGA
>LOEQ01012855.1:5824-23995 GCA_001685075.1 Bramus lutescens
TCCCCCCACCCCTGTTCCCCACTAAGCCCAGTTGAATCTTAAGATTCTTGATGGATGGTTTGTATGAGGGCCTAACATCATGAGTCATGGGACCATGAATAAGCTTTCTCAACATGAGGTGTAACCAGACAGGCAAAGACCCATCCAAAGATTCTTGCACCTGGAAAAAACCAGACTAGTTTTACTACCTAATCTTTCTTATTTGAGAAAGATTTTCAGGGCTAGTGAGATTGCTAGGGTGGTTAGGAGCGGATACCACTCTCAGAGGAGACTCAGGCTTGGTTCTCAGAACGCAATTCTGGTAGCTCATAAGGCCAACTCCAGGGAGATGGGATCCCTCTGCTCTCTGTGGACACCTGCATTCAGAAGCACATACCCACCTTAACTCCACCACAAAGAATCTAACAAATAATAATAATTAAAATATTTTGGATAGTTGTGATTATTATTGATCTTTATTTGGTTTTTGGGGGGTGGTTAACAGACGTATTTTTTCTTTTATACTTTATTGTTTTTAATTGAGTTATACATTTTTCCTCACTCCCCTTCCTCCCTCACTCCCCTTGCCTCACATACTCCCAATTTACTCAGGAGACCTTGCCTTTTTTTTCTCCTTCCTAGGCAGATTTGTGTATTTCTTTCTTAGGGTCTTCTTTTTTGTCTAGGATCTCTGAGGTTATGGACTGTGGACTGATTATTTTTTAAAAAAAGAATTTTTATGTTTTGACTCTCCTGGATTCTGGAAATTAGGAGGAGTTACCCTTTTGTCTGTCTGACTCCCATGTTCATGCCCATCATAGGTCCTCAAATTTATTGAGATACGTCTCTCCCAGAAACTGAAATTTGTGTTTATGTCCAGGGAGATGGTTCCGTGGGTGAAAAACACTTACTCTGCAAATATTTAATCACTGGAACAGGGTAGAAAGACAGAGAAAACTCTGGAAAGATGTCTGCTAACCACATATGCACCACTGACACATAGTGACCACACTAATCTACAATCATATGTGCACACTCACACACATATTAGCATAGTTATAGTAATGAGCAAAATTAAACTAACAGAGAAAATATGTTAAGGACTAGTGTGTATGCTCTACAAACTTCAAATCAGTTCTGTTAGCATTGCAAAGCTGCGCTTGCTTCATCACCTGCTCTCCTCCATCTCAAATTGATTTGAGATATCACAGAAAGACTCTTTGTCAGGATTTTTGTTTATATTTATTTTATTGAGTGTTCCTCATCTCCTAAATATACAACATAAATTGGATATCATTTTCTTGGTATTTCAAAAAAATTCTTAAATGCCCTTCCAAGTAACTGGTTTTCTAGATATTAAATATTAACTTCATTTTCTGACCTTTGGGCAATAATTAATTATTGATTTTTATGATTTCATACTTGAGACAGGTTGTCTTATTTTGAAAAGTGTTAAGGTAGAAAACTTATTTAAATAATGGAGAAAGTTATTTTCACTATAAAATTAATTCGATAGGCATCATTGGTAGCTACCTCCTGTGGCAGATCAATGTCGTCCTCTTGCTGGCATCTCCATTACTTAAAACGTCTTCCTTTTCATTCTTATTGAATCAGGTAAGAATGTCTAGGACACTGCCCAACGAACTCCGGAAACAGTTCAGCGACTTTGAATCAGGGTAAAAATACTACTACTCCATTTTTGTGTATATTTTTCTATTCAATTTAAGGGTCAAATACATTTTCCATAGTAGGAGACGTAGCTGGGTTTGAAAACCTAGCTGCGTATTTTATTACACTGACAGCTTCCTTCATATATCTAATTACTCTGATGAACTTTTCATGGTGCTCATTCTTACCCATGCTTTCCTTAAATGGATCAGTTTCTTCCCTTATTCAAAGTCATAGCAGACAAAGTTGCAAAGTTAGCGTTATGATGACCTGATAACACCACGAAAAATTAAAATACTCAGTCAACAAACTGAAAGCAACTCATAGCGATATAGTGATGCTTTATAGAAATCAAATGTGCAAGTTATTATACTCACACTTACACTTCGCATTTAATTGAATGATTGACTGTGAGTCTCAGTGTGGAAGACTTGGTTTTTCATATGAAGAAAATTTTAACTTTATTTATAAGGTGATAAATAATCTTCACTCATTTGTAACTTTTCTTATCTTTGAGGACATGATATTGCACTGGTGATCCAGACTGAAAGGAAATCCTCAACTTTTGACTAAACAGAGCTTTGCCCTTCTTGCTCTCTCAGGGTTTTCTGTATAAGTCTGAGCTTTGTATTACAATTTCCCATGGGTTGATTAAGTCTCCGCACTCTTTCTCCTGTACACAGAGTATACACGACTCTAAAACATCCTGGAGGAGATAGTTGAAGTCTGAAGATCTATTGTGCTGTAATTGACTGGGATATGTGTTTTTGGTGCTATTGTAGTGAGAAGCCCACATTTTCTACATCCTCAGCTGCAGAAACAATGACGGTTAATGGCTCAACTATGAATCTCAGTAACCTCATTCAGGATTTTGCTTTCCCCATGGGCATCTTACCCTCATTGCCTGCTTGATGCAAGAATAAAAATTTGATTCCTTCGCATCAACAGGGGGCATCTCTGGCAGGCCTTCTTAGCTTAATAGTACCCAGTAGACTTGTGGCATCTTTGGGTCAGCTGAGCCCTTCATAACTGCATCGCTGCTGTCTTCTCTTCTGTCCTTGTTACTAATTCTATCCCTCTTGTATCTTTGTTGCAGAAATCACACTGAAATATTTTATATTAACACATCTTAAATTCCAGGGATCCTGTCTTGGAAAACACTGTATAAAAACAGTCTCAGTGTTTTAAAAATAACTTTAGAAATTATTGGACTTACAGTTCTCTTTCTATTGCATTGTTTTACATCTCTCTAACTTGAGTAACATGAAAAACAGTCCTCAGCCTTCTCTTAGAAAAGGAATCATCCATTTCTTACAGACGGCTGATGAAGGAATTTTTACACACCCCCTTGAGTGAATGAAAAAAGAATTCATCTGTTCATCTCAATGATATCACCAAATGGTTCAATTCTGCGGCTGAACAAGAGGAGAGGATGGTCTGTGCACATCTATCCCCGTTCTCAAATGCACAGTCGTATGAGTGATGAGTCTGTTAGTTCGCAGATTCATTAAGGTCAAGTCAGGTTATGATGCAGGAAGAGAATATAATGGAAAACCATGCTGCAACAGCAATATTAATGATTCATTAGGTGACATTCTACCCTCTGGATGTTCATGAAATAATCTAAACCCAAAGTGTCAGAGCACCTACACAAAAAGCATGACACAGTAATATAGAAGAAAGGTTATGCCAAGGCAAGACTTAACAATGGAAACTTCAAAGTAGGTTGTTATGTGTGCTTTCTGGTAGTGTTGAAGACTAAACACACTGTTTTGAAAATTCAAAGAATATACATTTGCTCTGTGCCTAGCTGCCACAATCAACCTGAAATTCTTACTTTTGCTTCCTGTTCAAAGTCCTAAGGCCTCTTCTAGTGATTATGTTTAATGTGAAGAAATATTTCCTTTTACCTTGTTATCTGACTTCCCGTGAGTTAATATGTAATGGGTTATTATCCTAGTAGGAAGAGTTAGAAATAATAACAAGACTTTTCATGTAATGTTGATAGTGTGTCAGGTGCTATTCTAGGTTCATCCCACTCTTGAACTCAGACAGGATCGCCAATGTTTGTCATGGGCGTAGAAGCTCAGAGTTCCTATCTGGGTTGCTTCAGTAAAACAGATAGTAAATGTCAGAACTAGTATTTTATAACAATTGTTCTCATGATTTTATTATTTCTGGAACCAATTTTATGCTTTGCAATTAAAAACTGGAAAGGAAAATATAAAAGATGTAATTGATGAGATCAAAATATTCTAAGCTAAGAACTAAAGAAGGCAAAATTTAAACAGTTCATGTTACAGATAAACAAGGTATACATGCATTGTTTGGTCAGTGTTTTGATCTTAATATTAGGAAACCCAAAGGGTGAAATGTGAGCAAGGAAAATGAAATAGAAAAAAAGTACTATAATAATTATAAATGCTTTTAGTGCCCAGCATTTAGAAAAATACAAGGCATTAGGCACACTGGAATAAATGGGCTCACTGAGCGACAGTGTAGGAGGTCAGATGGCAGTAATATCACTTGAGTTTTTAAAGGCTTTTCATGCCACATGGCCTGATCTAACTGTATGGAAAAACTACGATTTTTCAAGAGCCCTAGTTCTGAAGTTGCCAAGTATCTATCCTTGTAGAAATTTCACGTCAAAAATTCAGACTTTAGGGCAGATGCTGTAGTATCTACAACACCTGAATGCTTACAGGTTAAAATGATGGCGTACCATTTTTTCTACCGGAAGTAAGAGCAAACAGGTGCCCCTTGTTTTGTAAGATGAATCAAATACAGGTGGTGTTCATTAGAAACCCAAAGGAGGGTTGAGGGGTCCAAAGAAGACTAGAGAAAAAACTCATAGATTGGTTATGACAACCGTGAAGACACGAAACCATGAGGAATTAGAAGATATGAATTCAAAATCTGAAGAAATAATCAGAGGAAATAGCAGGCCCTCCAAAGTGGTTTCACATGGAAGGACGTCAAGAAAAAGTTCTGCATCTTGGTGTTGGACCATTAATCTGTCCACAACTGGTTCCAGTACTGCCAGAGGAGGGGCAGAGTTTTGAAAAGATGTCCAGGAATATTTATGGAGATGAAGCAGAACTCCACTGTGCATTTTCTGAAACTGCTTAAGATCTGGAAATCAATGTCTGCTTACTGCTTCTGCAAGGTAATTCAGAAGGAAAGGGATCATGGCCCATAGGCAGCTGAATTTATATGAAGAGGAGCCGTTCTCCACTCATCTGACTTATCACCTCAGGCCAGTATCCTCTAATGCACATCTTAACCCAGAGCCAGTTATGATGAAGTCTGGGTGGTCTCACTGGATTGGCAGGACTCCAACCCACATAAAAAGGATGCTGCTGGATGAGAACAGAGTCTGAATGCAAATTAGCAGATGTGAATGCACAGTAGAGAATGACAGCCAGAACATGGTGTTTATAACTTAGTTGGGGTACTTCTGCTGCACAGGAACCACACAGGACCACAATAATCACAGCCAGTGGGTGAAAGGAGAGGATAGCCAGTCCTAGTGTCTGGGAGCTAATATACTGCTACTACCAAGGCAGTGTGTTTGTGCTCTTTTAAACTAAGATAAACAAATGCCTATAAATACAACGTGTGTGTGTGTGTGTGTGCTCTTGCGTGCATGTGTACGTGTCCATCACATCAACAGACCATTCACAAATGGAGATTATCGTTGGTCAAAATGGTGGCACTGAGCAAAGACATTTCAAGTGGCTCTGTGTTTGTTTGAAACTGATTTAAAGAGCAAGCAAAACTTTGATTTCTTCTTTTTTTATTTGTATCCTGTTCTCTTTTTATTATCTCATTGCTCTAGCTAGAACTTTCAGTTCTATATTGAAAAGATATGGAGAGAGTGGGCTGACTTGTCTTGTTCCTGATTTTAGCGGAATTGCTTTGAGTTTCTCTCCATTTAACCTGATGTTGGATGTTGACTTGTTGTAAATTGCCTTTATTATGTTTAGGTATATTCCTTGTATCCCTGATCTCTCCAAGCCCTTTAACATGAAGGTTGTGTTGGATTTTTTGAAGGATTCTCTGGTGTCTACTGAGATGATCATGTAGGCTTTTTATTTTTTCAGTTTGTTTTTATGGTAGATTACATTGATAGGTTTTGGTATGTTGAACCATCCGTTCATTTCTGGGATGAAGCCTACTTGATTATGCTGGATGATGTTTCTGATGTGGTTTTGGATTCGGTTTGCCAGTATTTTGTTGAGTATTTTCGCATCAATGATCATGAGGGAGATTGGTCTGTAATTCTCTTTCTTTATTACATCTTTGTGTGATTTGTTTATCAGAGTAACTGTAATCTCATAAAAGGAGTTTGGCGATGTTCCTTCTGTTTCTATTGCATGGAAAAATTTGGAGAGGATTGGTGTTAGCTATTCTTTGAAATTCTAGTAAATTTCTGCAGTGAAATCATCTAGCTTTGGGCTTTTCCTGGTTGGGAGACTTTTATTAACTTCTTTATTTTCCTTAGAACTTATGAGTCTGCTTAAATCGTTTATCTGATCTTGATTCAGTTTTGTTTTGTGGTACCTGTCCAGAAAACTGTCCATTTCTTTTAAATTTTTCAATTTTGTGGAGTACAGGTTTTTGAAGTATGATCTAATGGTTCTCCAGATTTATGTCTCTTATTATGTCTGCCTTATCATTTCTGATCTTGTTAATATGGATATCCACTCTCTGCCTTTTAGTTAGTTGGATAAGGGTTTATCTATCTTGCTGATTTCCTCAAAGAACAAACTCTTTGTTTTATTCTTTGTATTGTTCTCTGTTTCTATTTTATTGTCTTTAGCCCTCAATTTTTATTATTTTCTGTGTCTACTACTTCTGAGTGATTTTGCATCTTTTATTTCTAGAACTTTCAGATGTGCTATTAACTTGCTATTGTGAGATTTTTCCAAATGTTTTATCAGTCATTTAGTGCTATGAACTTTTCTCTTAGCCCTGCTTTCATAGTGTCCCATAGGTTTGGGTATCTGGTGCATTTATTTTAATTGAATTCTATAAAGTCTTTAATTCCTTTCTGTATTTCTCCCTTGGCACAGTGGTGATTAAGTTGAGAATCATTTAGTGTTCATGAGCTTGTAGACTTTCTATAATTTGTGTGGTTAAGTTACAACTGTAAGTCATGGTGATTCGATATAATACAGGGGAGGGGTTTATTCCAAATTGTATTTGGGTAGAATGTTGTATAGATGTCTGTTAAGCCCATTTGTGTCATAACATCTGTTAGTTCTCTTATTTCTCTGCTACGTTTCTGTCTGGTTGACATGTCCATTTGGTGAGAGTGGGGAGATGAAGTCTCCCACTATTAGTGTGTGGGGTTTAATGTAGGATTTAAATTTTAGTATTATTTCTTTTACATATGTGGGTACCCAAGTATTTGAAGCATAAATGTTCAGAATTGAGACTTCATCTTGATGAATTTTTCCTGTGATGAATAGGAAGTGTCCTTCTTCATCTCTTTTGATTAATTTTGAAATTAAATTTGAAGTCTATTTTGTCAAACTTTCACTATTTGCAGATGATATGATAGTATACATAAGTGACCCCAAAAATTTCTACTAGGGAACTCTTACAGCTGATAAACAACTTTAGTGATGTGGCAGGGTGCAAGATTAACTCAAAACTATTAGTAGTCCTCCTATATACAATGATAAGTGGGGCAAGATAGAAATAAGAGATACATCACTCTTTACAATAGCCACAAATAATATAAAATATCATGGGGTAACTCTAACCAAACAATTGAAAGACTTATACAACAAAAACTTTAAGTCTTTGAAGAAAGAAATTGAAGATCTCAGAAAATGGAAAAAAAAACTCCTATGCTTTCAGATAGGTAGGACCAGCATAATAAAAATAGCAATTTTACCAAAAGTAATCTGCAGATTCAATGCAATCCCCATCAGAATCCTAACACAATTCTTCACAGACCTTGAAAGAACAATATTCAGCTTCATGTGAAAAGACAAAAAAAACAGCTTAGCTAATACAGTCTTGTGCGATAAAGGAACTTCTAGAGGTATCACCATTCCCAGCTTCATACACTACTACAGAGCTGTAGTAATAAACACAGCTTGGTACTGGCATAAAAATAGACATGTGGATCAATGGAATTGAATCAAAGACCATGACATTAATCCACACACCTCTGAACGTAACTTCAACAAATGGTGCTGGCATGACTGGATATCAACAGGTAGAAGATTGCAAATAGGCACACTGAACGTTACGGAAGAGAAAGTGGGAAGTAGCCTTGAATGCGTTGTCACAGGAGACCACTTACTAAATATAACACTAGTAGCACAGACACTGACAGTAACAATCAATAAATGGGCCCTCCTGAAACTGATAAGCTTCTGTAAGGCAAAGCACATAGTTAATAAAAAAATGACAGCCTACAGAATGGGGAAAAGATCTTCATCAACTCCATGTCTGACAGAGGGCTTATCTTCAAAATATATGTAAGAACGCAGTAAATTAGACATCAAAATTATTCAACATCCTTAGTCATCAATAATGCAAATCAAATGACCCTGAGATATGATCTTCTGCGTCTCACAATTGCTAACATCTAAAACTCTGATGACAGTTTATGTTGGAGAGGATCGTAGCAAGGGGAAAACTCCTCCACTGCTGGTGGGAGTGCAAACTTGTATAGCTTCTTTGGAAATCAGTAAAGTGAAATTTTATTAGAAAATTGGGAATCAATCTACCTCAAGACCAAGCATTGCCACTCTTGGGCATATACCCAAATGATGCTCAATCATAACACAAGGACACCCACTCAACTGTGTTCATAGCAGCATTATTCATAACAACCAAAACCTGGAAACAACCTAGATGCCTCTCCGTGGAAGAATGGATAAAGAATATGTGGTACGTTTACACAATGGAGTATTTACTCTTTGTAAAAAACAATGGCATCATGAAATTTGCAGGCAAATGGATAGAGCTAGAAAGAATCATCTTGAGTGAGGTACCCCAGATACAGAAAGACCAACATAAGCAGATACTAGATATAAAGCAAAGGACAGCCAGACTACAATCCACACTTCTAGAGAAGCTAGGTAATGAGGACCCTAAGACAGGACATATGATTTCCCCTGGGAAGCGGAAAAACTGAGATTTCCTGGGTAAACTGTGGCCGGGGGTGTAATAAGAGGGGAGGGAATGGGGAGTAAAAACATGAGAGGATAGAATGGTGGAGCTGGATGGAGTAGGAGAGAAATGAAAGAGATAGCTTGATAAAGGGAGCCATTACAGGGTTAGGGAAAAACCTGGTGCTGGGGGAATCGACAGGAATCCAGAAGGATGACCCCAGGAAGACTAGTAATGGTGGAACGAATGCCTGAACTGGCCTTTCCTTGCAATTACATTGGTGAATACCCTGTCATCATAGAATCTTCATCCAGTAACTGGTGGAAGCAGATGCAGAGATCCACAGCCAATACCAGGTCGAGCTCCTGGCCTCCAGTTGAAGGCCACCAAGATCTATGAGCTCCTTGTATATTAAGACAATTCATGACGTATCAGATATAAAGTTTGAAGTTTTCTCTCATTCAGCAGGCTTTCTTCTCATTCTGATGGTTGTTTATTTTTCTGGATAGCACCTACTTAAAAATAAGAAAGATTTTTAAAAAGAAATAGTTCTTACAATATGCTAGCACCTAGGTGAACCTTGAGGCCAGCATGTTAAGTTTCACAAGTTAGTCACACAGTATTCTTCCTCTAAGTGATATTTTAGTCATAATTCCTGAGGAAATGGTAGTAGTTGCTAGAAAATGGAGCAAGAAGCGAAATTAGATCAGTATAAATGACATCTCAATTATATAGCTCCTACTTGCTCAAATCTGTGATGTAATATTGTCCATATGATTAGTGAGGAGGTTTATAAATATTTTTAAATTTAGATTCCTTTTATTTTGCGTGCATGAGTGCCTGCCTGTATACACATGCACTCCATGCCTGCCTGCCAAGTGCTTGCAGAATCCTGAGGAAGGCGTTAGTGAGCTCCTTGTACTAGAGCTACAGAGGATTATGAGCCCCCATGTAGCTGCTGAGAATTGAAAACTGGGCCGTCTAGAAGAGCAGCCAGTTTTCTCAACTGTAAGCCATCTCTCCAGTGTAGACCTATTTTATATCTTTAATTTCTAAAGGAAGATAATACATCCTAATTTTCAATTTGCATTTTAGAACTGATGATAGTGAATTTGATCTCTTTTTGCAATTTCTTGGCCACTGTGAGTATTATACTTATTAAAATAAACCAAGCATGTATATTGCTCAATTTTTTTTCTACAGGAGATAATATATCCTTGTAAACTAGTGGGGTAGATTAGAGATGAGACACCATAAAAAGATAAACATAAACCAATATTATTCTTAAAGCTATCTCAATTAATGTTTTCATTATACTATCGTACTACCATTATTAGTACTTGTACAACTTGTAATAAAATACTGTGTTTCTAATTCTGAATATTTGTTACTTTAGCTAAATTAAAATAATGTTTAATTGATTTTCAAATCTTATTGAGTAACAACTGTATGTCAGCATTGGGATAGAATCAGCAAAAATAAACGTTAGTAATGTAAGACATTTTGTTCCCAAGACTTTGGCTTTTGTTGATATCCAATGAAGAAGCTTCCAAATAATTACTAAATAATTTTAATATTTTACATCTGGATACTTATTGCATGTATTTCAAAGCAAAGTATGTTTGTCTACGTGTGTGTGTGTGTGTGTGCTAACAATGACCTCACATTATACTACCCACAGACACTTTACAAATGAGACAACTGAGGCACAAAATATCATTGCCAAGGATCAATATACAGAAATATCCAAGACGGAGATAATTAACATCATATCAGGACTTTGTATTTTGATATTAACCTCCAAGTTCATTGTGCTAATAGTGTTATTCAGGCTTGCCAGAACAGAATACACGCAAACCATACTAAAAGTGTAGAAAATAAGTCTCAGAGAGCTCAGTTAATTACTAAGCATGACCTGGCTAGCAGAAGCACAGCTGCCTTAATCATGGCATTGCCCTGACTGATGAGAATAGTTACAGTCAATTAGTCATTGCCAAGTCCATCTTGTGTTCCATAATGATCCCACTTAGTCAAACACCACTCTGATAACTCTGCCCCTAAGTAAAGTGAAGAGTTACTTAGAAAAACATTTTAGCATCATAGTTAATCCACAAGACCAAGATATCAGATGATATGCTTATTGAAGACACTATAAATTACTTTTTTCCTTTGCTGCCATTGCTGTACTGAAACATTTCTTCTAAGTTACCCAACCTCTTTCGTTGAGGCAGTGGTTTCAAAACACTCATTTCTTAAGAAGCCTGGCGTGAAATGGTAATACAAACATTGAAGCGATCACTGCTTTTCATCTACCTACATGACGTTCACGGACTAGTGTCTTCTTAGAAGTGAGTACCCAGTGAGGTTACGTCAGGTAAGATACTAATACTGAGAAGCATTACATTAAAATATTAGCACCAAGTATTTGAAAAAAATTGAATTCCAGTACATTTTTTGTAATGTAACTGCTATTTTTTAAATGAAATATGGGACAGACAACCTGGATTTTCTATATATTATTTCTGTGACTAAGTTTTGTAATATAAAGCTTTAGTATTCATATTTAAAATTAAAATTGTACAAATACAGAGTTTTCCTTATCAATGTAGTTCCCAAATTACCAACCAATATCTATCACATCCATTTTCATTAGCAGGCATATTTATGGCATTTTGTTGTGTGTGTGTTGCGGATGAAATGTGAAATGTTCTTTTCTCCATGAGTCTGAAAACATGGCCCCCTGTTGGTGGGGTATTATAGGAAGGTTGTGGAACTTTTAGGAGGGGGTACTTGTTGGGGGAAAGTTGTTGTCACTAGATTGGAACCTTGACATTTGATACTCCTACTTCTCGTCCCTTCTCTGCTTCCAACAGTGTGACCAGCCAGCTCTCGATGCCTTGCCCACTATAATGGGCTATGTTTCTTCGTATACCGTAAGATTGCCCCTCACACACTCATTCACTCCGTCGCTCTCTTACTTTGCTTCTCTTTCCTTATTTGGACAAGATAACTTCTACAGCATATCAACACAAGAGCATGAAAAAGTTAGGCAAAGAGATTCAACAGAAGGAAAAATCAGAGAGGCCTGGGAGAGGAAGTTTCTTTCTACGAAGAAAACTCTCACGACGTGCTAAGAGTTGCATTATCAGAGAACCTAGAAAATGTTTGGTTCTGATGTGAGTTTCCTGTTCTTATCATGCTGAGCACTAAAAAAAGAATGTTGATATTAACATTTTCTACCATGTTTCTAAGGATAGTGAGGATGGATTTATTAGGTTGAGGAGCCAGCTACTTCGAGTAAAACTAGCCATTTCTATCTCCAGGACTAAATATAAAATCATTCAATATGAGCCAACCTGTAGTCTCTTTACTGTGTAAAGATAATAATGCCCATGTATGAGCAGCAAGCCAGAATTGGCTCTTCTACTCAGCCTCAAGAGATTTGCATGTATACTACCTTGTGGAGCCCTTGCCCTCAGCAATAACCTGCCCATTTGTCAATAGGCCATACTGCAGTCTGCAGATGTGAACTACGGCAGAGGCAGAAGCCCTTACGTGGGAAGACAGCCTTGACTCAGCACAGTGTGCCAATTAAGCCAGCTCTCTAGCTAGAGTCATATGCCAGTTCATCAGCCAACTACACAGAAGGGAACATGGCAGCTGAGAAAAATTCTAAGAATTCATATCAGAGAAATGCTAATCTGTTGCCCTAGACTTTTGTAAAATATAATATTAAAGATGAAATCATCTCAATCATATTACAAATGTCTCAAGTGAGCCACAAAGCTATTAGTATATTGTAAATCAGTCTGTGATCAACCAAACCCTCTTAAGCTATTGGCTGTTGGAAAATGAATTTCTTAAATGAGTACCCATTTGCTGAAAGGAACACCTTCGTGGATGTCTACAGTGTGTGTCGTTACTGGATTCTTCTATGATTTTAGAGTGGTGTTCTAATGCATAACTTCACTTGGTTCTTTTATTTTATTTAATTTTGAGGATTTTATACATAAATACTATATTTATGTCATGTCCACCATCCCCTGTACCCCTCTAGTCTGTTTAGGGACAACCCCCAAGCAAATAAGACCAATTGTAAGGAAATTAAAAGTACACAACAGTACCACCACCAACAGAAAAACTATTTAGCTTAATATTCTAAATCTATTAACTTAACTTTATTTTTTGTTTCATTTCAAGTTTTATCCCTGCCCTAACTCTTTTAATTTCTTAAGGAGAACAATGGTGATGTCACAGTGGGACTCCTCAGCAAACCCTATCCTTAGTCATTTCTTCCTCCTAACAGACCCCGGCTTTATATTATTATTATCTCTTTATAGATGCTGGCCATAGAAAAATCTGAATAACTTGTCCGCACTCTGAAGCTTCTTACTTGGTAAAATTGAGATTTAAAGTAGAGTAGTTTTATCTATGACTGTGCTTTTAGCCATATGCTACAGCTTATTTGAAAAAAAATAGGTATATTTATTAAGTTAAAAAATATTTTGTAGGTTTGATTTTGCTCCTTCACAACCTGATCCCTTCCCTCCTGCTTTAACAGCTCTCCACACGCCTTCTTCCTAATTCTGCTGCTGCATACAGTGCAGGCAGTTCCGCTGTGCATTGTCCACAGTACAATTTCTGGGATGCCTGAAGACTGGAATTAAGCTTTCCTTTCTATATAACTAGCATCAAGGCTGCTGCAGAGAAAGAGACCCTTTTATGAGATCAATAAGCAGATTATTCATCTTCAATTTCAATATCTAATATAACTTCACTATGACTTTAATTTTATTCCATAACTGTAGAACTTCAAAATTTGCTCCAGAAGTTCTAATTACATATTTGATTTTCACCAAGAAAGAGCACAAAATTCTGAAGATGTTGGACAATTTTGACTTCTTGATTTAGAAGTCCAAAATCAAGGGTCCAATGTTAAAACTGGAACACGAACAAATAAGTAAGCAGTTAGATATATGTATTTAGGCGGGGAATGTACCAACAAAAAGACACTAACAAAGTATCTGTTTCTATTTTCAAAGACAAATTGGTACTTAAAAACTAATAATATTAATAAGAGAACAAAAAGATATCACAGTTTAAGTGTAAAATATCCGTTATGGACTCCATGGGCTCATGAGCACAACACTTGGTCACCAGCTGGTGGCACAGTGTGAGGAGGCGGTGGAGCCTTAGCAGCCGTGCCTAGCCGGGGAAGCCAAGCGCTGGAGCTTGTCTTTGAAGATTTTTATGAGGTCACAGTCCCGCCTTCTCTCTCTACTTCCTGTCCATCATGAGCTGAGATTCTCCTCCATCCTTGCTGCTGTGTGGCAAAATAATTATGGACTGAAACATGTGAATCAAACCAGATCTCTCCCGCTTGTTTCTGTAAGATATTTGGTTAAATAATAACACATTGTAGTCGAAACAGTTCTCAGTGTGTGTGTGTGTGTGTGTGTGTGTGTGTATCTGTGTGTCTGTGTGCTGCCTCGTTTTATATCAATTTGACACAAATAAGACAATAAGACTCATTTGGAAAGAAAGGCTTAGTTGATTCTATAAGTGTCTATTAAATGTCTCTATAAGATCAGCCTATAGACAAGTCTGTAGCCCATTTTCTTAACTGAGTAATTGATATGAGAGGGCACAGACCATTGTGGATGATGGCACTCCTACCTGGTGGTCCTCCATGTGATAAGAAAGCAGGCTGATGGTTCAGCTGTTAAGAGCGGTGACTGCTCTTCCAGAGGAGTGGGGTTTAAATCCCAGCACCCACATGGCGGATCACAACCAACTGTAACACCAATTCCAGAGGACCCAACACCCTTACACAGGCAGACATTCAGGCAAAACACCAATGCATATAGAATAAAAAAAATTATCTTTGTAAAAAAGAAGTGAGTGAGCAAACCAGTGAGCAGCACTCACACGTGACCTCAGTATCTGCTTCTGCCTGCATATTTTCTGCCCTTGTCTTTTTTTCTGTTATCACTTACTGGACAACAAAACATTTCAAAGGAAATATCTTAAAATAGCTTTTACTTGTTGAAATTTGTTTACTCACAAATTTGGGAGTAGATACCAAGGTCTTTGATCTATGCACTGACCTATGCAAGCACCTGTGGTCATCAGGAAGCTTTAATTATGTTGGAAGGTTTTCATCCTCATATCTGGCCTCTGAATAATGTGATTTAAAAGCTGAGCTCTGTTAATAGATTTTTGTCCCTTAGTGTGCCAAATCAGCGTTTTCTGTTAGCTATCCGTATATACAAATATTTGTCAGACATTCCATGATATTGCATTTCATGGACATCTATGTCTGTGACTGATTCAAGACCTGAAGAATTCTAGTGAGGATTTAGGAGCAGACTTCCGTGCTAGCTTTTTGAGATAGGAAGTATAAAGCTATCCTGAAACAGACATAGGATAAAAATGCAACAGTGTGATTCTACATGTTACCTGGAAATACTCTGGGTATCCCTTTCAAGAGTAAATTTAAATATTGTTTCAATGTAGGCAAAACTACCATAAGTGTAGGTGGGAAAACGGATCAGTTGCCCTTTGTAGCATAGACATCTCTTCTTCAGACACAAAACCTCCTCTTCCCGGGGCCTCCCCGTGTTTTAGTCAGTGTTAATATAGTCCTGAAATGACCTTTTGATTTTCCTGCGGATATAAATAAGTTCAATTCTTAATGCAAATGCCACATTCATAACTTCTTTTTCTTTCTTTTGGTTTGTTTTGGTTTTGGTTGTGGTTTTGTTTAAAATGAGCCTCTCCCACTTGAGGGCTATAAGTAAAATTCCTTAAAACCTGTTGTTTAATTGACAGTGTTAGGGATGATCTTCAATATGCTAGATTTCTTAAGAAGGTTTCTTTCAGTTAAACCCTTAATGTTATTTTACATTTATTTTTTAAATATCTTTTGCCTTGTGAAGGAACTGGAAATGTGAATCAATTTTATGTTTCAACTTCTTAAATTCTTTCTGGAGAGTGACTATTTTATTCTTTGATTCATTTCTGTTTTTGCAATATTCCATAAAGCTACTGAAAGAAACCAATTGAAGCTTTGAGAATCCCACCAGACAATCTTCTTAGCTAAATCCTCGCATTCAGTCTGTACATTTCCTGTGTTCTAAGTTACCAAGTGTGGCATTTTTTCCAACCCTTGCATGTCACAATACAGCTCACTCTCTCCTGCCATCAATAACAAAGGCCTCAATTTTGGCTTAATTCAAATGAAGAAACATATTATAGTGCTGCCCTCCAGTTGCTACCTGGTGCTCCTTTTAATGGCATGTTTTAAAATAAGGAGATTATCGTTTGTGATGGAAATACCCTATTCCCCATATGAATTGTTGTTTCTGTTATTTATCGCTGCACACCAAAACGTCCTAAAATACCGTGACTTAAAATGAATCATTTTGAATTGTTTGCGAATCAGATGTCAACTATTTCAGCACAGATTGACTTACATATGCTTTCCTGGACTTGTTTAGAGTTACCATTATAGACAATTTTACCTAGTGGATTTAGCAAGGTTGAGGATTATAAAATGGCTTCAAAGATATCATCGTCAGCCTTCTTGAGATTCGAAGACATGGATGCTTTTTTAATGTATTGCCCCCATTCCTGTTATTTAGTAATATAGCTCACACCTCTATTCCAAGTAGAAGCCAAATGTACCAGTGTTTATTGCAACCTTTATGTTTGCCCTGTCTACTGTTTTGTGCTCAAACCTGGAGCCTGTATTCATGTGGAATGAAATGTCAGCTACATGTGTTCCTCTCCCCCCTCAAAAAACCCTGTGACAGTTATTACCCATTTCAAGTAACATTTCCCCAAAATAAGACAGATTTCAATTATTCAGCACTTAAGAAAAACTGAATGAAAATTACATGAACCAGATCCCATTTAAGAGAAACACACATATGGTTTCCTAAGAAATGTATTTCTAATATTCAAGAAAGTGATAAGCCATATGCTATTTCAAGTATTAAAACTCAAATATTTTACTTCTAGCATCTAAAGAAATGACTATCTCTATATCATGACACAGAGTATTGCATTGCTAATATTAAAATCTCACAAAACAGATAAAATTTTCTTCAGAACACCATTGCATGTGAGAGTGTATATTTTAAGTTGTGTATTTTCCTGATGCGCAGGATAATAGATCCTCAAAAAAAACCTCAAGATACAGAGCTAATAAATATATTTTCTCACATTTTATAGAGTCTTTAGCTGTAGTCCGAATCTAATATAGTGTCATTTGGAGATGTGGTGAGAGTGACAAATGAAACCTCATGAAATTAAGATGTATACAGAAAAGGGATCAGTCAATCGGGTGAAGTGGAAGGTCCAGAATAATCTTTGCCATCTTAATATATCAGACAAAATATTAGTATCCAGAGTATATAAAGAACTAAAAAAAAAAACCAGAAAACAAATAACCTAATTAAAAGTTAGCTCTGGGCCTAAAGAAATGGCTTACAAGTATAGAGTATATATTGCTATTGCAGAGGACCTGAGATTAGTTCACAGCTCCATATGGCGACTTCCATTCATCTGTCATTCTGCTTCTAGGGTATGTGATGTCCTCTCTGGCCTCTGAGGGAAGCAGAGACGCAATTGGTGCACATACAGGTACGCAAGCAAAACACCTATACAATATAAAAATAATTAAAATTTTAAAATGGGTTAAAAGATTAATTAGAGTTATTAATAGAAATAATAACAATAATAAAGAAAATTTCAAAAAGTGTTGAAATTCTTAGGAACCAGGGAAGGCAAATCAAACCTACTTTGATAATCTTAACCAAGTCAGAATATGTAAGATCAAGTAAACAATTAAAAATAAACACTGGAGAGGATGCAGGAAATGAGGAGCCCACTGTTGATTTAATTCTCTGCTGATGGGATTGCAAGCTGGCGGAGTTGTCCTGAACATGAGTATGGAGGACTCTCAGAAATGCTGCAATCAAATCTCCATAGGACCCCGCAGCATTACCTCATGACATACGCCAGGAGAACTGAACACCATCCCTGCTTCTCGCTCACAACAGCTGGGAAATGGAGACAACTTGAATGCCCATCAACTGATGGAGAGATATTGAAAAGGTGGCACATATACACAACGGAGTACTAGTCAACAGTAAAGAAAAGTTGTTTGTCGGTAAATAGACAAAACTAGAAAATATTATGCTGTGTGAGGGAACCCAAACCCAGAAAGAAAACACCCATATTTTTACACTTTTTGTGGTTAGCTTTCCCTTGAATATTAAAATTTTAGCATTTTAAAGTGTCATATCTATCATAATGAGCCTGATCTGTTTGACATGGATATAGCAAAAACAATGTGGTGACTAATTGTTTGATATTATATATATA
>LOEQ01012856.1:9304-23987 GCA_001685075.1 Bramus lutescens
AGCTCTGGCCCAAGATGGACATAGGTTAGAATCTTCCCGGTAAGCCATCACCTCGTGGTACTACACAAATTATTAGATATGGGTTAATCAAGATTAGAGAGTTAGCCAAGAAGAGGTTAGATATAATGGGTCAGGCAGTGCTTAAATGAATACAATTTGTGTCTTGTTACTTCGGGGTATAAGCTAGCCATGTGGGAGCTGGGCGGGACGAAAGTAGGCCTGCTCCCCTTATGGCTACAATCTTGAGAAAAAATTTGCACTAAAGGGAAGTATCAGGTAGTTCACAATGAGGTGTAATTTATCTCCTCATGCTCAACTCTTTAGGGACAAAGGAAAAAATTGAACCATCAGGATTTATTGTGAATATGTCTATTAAATAGGCCATAATATATCTGCATACTCAGAAAAATACTCTGAAAGCCTTTTTAGAACAATTCTATAAGAAGAAAGCCACTACACTTCAGCAGATTTGTACAGCATTCTAGGCCCACAGACAGCTTCCAAATAAGTGAATAGAAATGAGGATACTAATATATACATATTATTGCTTAATATGGTGCTATACTCAGAGAAAACAGAGTTTTTCTTTCCCTGTAGCTATAAATGGTCCATAACTCCTAGGTTAGGTGTGGGATATCATGCCCAATGCCCTTGTTCATGCAAGGTTATCATCTAGATTGAGTTTTCTCACATGTGTTCCATGAAAATGAAACTAAGAATCAAACAAGGGTAAGAATTCTACTATCTGATGGAAAAACTCACTGAATTATTTTTTAGCTTCAATTATCTCCTGGCACTCCTTCTCTACACTTTGTTCTCTATATATTTGGAACTTCATTGGCATTTCTGGTCATTTTTGTTAACATCAATCATTGCAGGATAACATATTTAGCTTGATACAGAAAGATCATACTGCAGAAAGATGTATTTTGAGGACATTGGGTTCAAGTTGTATGCATTTCTCAACAGAGAGCAAGTGCCTGAGCAGAAGGGGCAAACCAGGAATAATGTGGAAGGTTATGTTTATAATTAGTTAGCAGCCATTCTGCTTCTGAAGTGAAAATCTTTATTCCAAAGCAAAATGGAGATCTTGTCCTGGTTTTATAAAGCATCATAAGGTTCCCAAACCTATCAGGTCTGCTTGAAAAACGAAGCCACTGTTGTGGATTGAATAGAAAATGTCCCAAGGGATCATGAGCTGAAGAACTTAAGATCCATTTGCACACTAACTTCATCAAGGCATTCATCCACTTAGATATTTGCAAATGGATGGATTATTAGGAGCTGGTGCTCATTCAAGGAAGAAATTTAGGGGAGCATGTCTTTAAAGAGTTCATCTCTGACCTGGACCTCTGTTATCTTCTCCTCTTTTTCCTTCTTATTCCTCACTGTCACAGATGAGCAACTGTCCTTCCCCCATGGCCTTCCTCCATGACGTTTCTGTCTTCCCTTTGACTCAGAAACAATGAATTAGTTGACCATGGACAGAATCTATGACTCTAGGCCAAAACAAATCTTTTCATTGCTTTTCACTCTGACATTTTTAAACATTAGAGCAATATAGTCAAGAAATTTATCCAGAATTTTGTTCTTCTAGAACACACAAAGCAAGATCACTACACAGCTTCAATATCATTCACAAAAGTTACACATGTGTTTCTTAAGGTTTACAAAAAATAGGTAACTAGTATCTTAAAACAATACTTATATTTTTGCTATCAATATGAGGGGATTTGAAGAGATAATATCACAGAATTATAATTAAATATATGCTTACAATCAAAATAGGTATTGATTACAATAAAACTGAAACACATTTTCATCATGTTATTTTTTTCCTAAAAAGCTATAACAATTTGTATGAAGTAGACATTCTAAGCTTGTAGATTTTTAGTAACTAAAGGCAGGACTGCTAGTATAATTAACAATTTTCCTGGGACAATATAAATAATCCAACACTGTTTTAAGGAAATAATTATTGATAATCACTCAATTGTTATAATATATCAATAGAAGAAACAAAGGTAACTGTGGTTTCATGGTTATGTGTATCTTTTACCATATGTTGACAATATGGAAAAATGCTAAGAGTTTTATTTAGTTATTTTATTTAGTTTTATTTTCTAGAATGGGTTTTAAGGCATTACAATAAAGACAAGCATACAATTTAATTACATGAATAACTTAAATTTGTCTTTCAAAATAAAAATTAATATCACTTTTCCAAAACACTGTTCTCATTTTGGATAAACCTTCAAAAGAAATGTGTGTGTATATGTACATGTGTACATATGTAAACAAGGTGATCTTGTTTATATATCTACTTGAAAAGCTTCTTTAATTTTAAATTTGCATAAAAGCTTCTTAATTATAGGGGTGATGACAAATATGAAAAGCATTGCCTTTATTAGCCAAAGATTTTACTTTGCTGAATGAAAAAAAAAACCACCAATCATTTTAAGTACCTACTTTGCTTACTATTGTATATTATTTCAAAATACTAATTACATGGGATACATATAACTAAAAAAATACCCTGTTCAATATTTAATGCTGATCTATGTTTTTAAATTCTTAGTCCTTTAAGTTCTCTAAAAAATGCAGTTTGTCTATAAACCATTAAAAATCCATATGTTCTACTTTTTATTATCATCTCTATAACTTGGTGCAGAATTTACAACCAACTGGGGTTAATATTTCCCAGGTGGGTTTCAGCTCATCAACCACTCTAAATTGGTCATTAATTTTTTGAAGTGTTCTTTGTCTTGATGGTGTTGCTTAAAACTCTTTAAAGTTGTTTATAGTTCTTTTATTTAATAAGAAAATAACTTTCTTTCCATCTTTGAACATTAATTTTATAAAAAATAATAGGAGAATTAATCAGATTAGATAAAACATGAAATTGAAAGTCAATATTTAAACCTTTCTAGCTATACTATTTTTCTTTGAAAAAGAATACACTCAAATGTTTATTACAATTTCATCTTTTTCCCCAGAAATTATTTTTGTAGAGTAGGTCTTGGTGCTTTCATCTTTAATTACATTTGCAAACATAGTCTCCAACTAGTATATTAACCAAAATATTGTCATGTGTGTATTCATTTATTCAAACAACTTTTATTTCATTTCTGTCAGGCTGTACTCCTTGTCTTAACATAATTCTACAGGCATTCAAAGCAATCAGTTCTTTACACTAACAATTAACCACACATTTTAATGGAGTGGGTCAAACGTTGTGATAGGCATTGAGTTTCATACATTCCTGAAATAGTCTTTGCCAATTTAATTTTCAGTAGTATCAGTTTTCCAGAAAAGGGTAGGAATCATCACAGTGTTTAATTACAGACCAGCAGGCATAAGATCTGATAACCAGAGTCAAAAGTAAACAAGACACAGGAAACAATAACATGTTTCTGGAACAACTAGAAACTGCAGATGACTAACGGTCAGGATGTGTCTGATGGTGAATGGAGAGTGACAGATAATGACTACAAGTTAATACAAGGAGAAAAAAAAGGTAGAGACATGGATGTAATAAGACACATGTTGGAACACCATTTGAATGGCTTAGGGAAGAATCTAGAGAGAGTCTCGAAGCCATTGAATACACCATGCTGAATCACAGTTAAACTGATGATGGAGTGATAAATAAAACCTCAATAGACACTGGTTGAAAGATCTCTAGGAAGAAAATCTGTAGGATATGTTTCTCTTCTGCAGGGCAGGAGAATGAGCTCATATATTAAAACTCCCCCTATAACATGTTACCTAAATCTTAAATCTTTACTATTAATTTCCTAAAGTATTCATGTGACTTCATCTGGGATTCACATATAGATGTCTTTGTAAATGAAAGTACTTGTATGTTTTTAAATAATTCTAGTTAAAATTGATTTCAACCTGCTGAAACAAACAAAAATGACAAAATTTAAACATCCCAGCATCTTAGCTGAGTCTTTACAACTCCAGAATTAATTTTAAATATGAAATCAGGAGTTCTCAAATCAAAAATTAGAAGTAATGAAGAAAAATAGTATGTTATATAATCAGGGACTTGGGTTAAAGATAGTAAGACATTTTAAAAACTGAATATTTACTAGACATTTATTCTATATATTAAAAAAGCAGAGCCACTGGGAAAAAAATTCTATGCATACTAACTTTGATGTGCTAAAAGAATATGAAAGCAATCACTTATTCACAGATAGTAAACATTTTATGTCTGATTTTAGAAATCACTATAGCCTGCTTTTCCATTATTACCTGCCCTTAGCTCAAAATTAATTTCATCTAGTCTTATATATGCTCTTTCAGTTAATGAAAAAATAAGACAGCAATTAATTTCCTTTGAACAGATGCTATTCGGAATGAGTGTTAAGACATAGTGTGGAGAGAAGTGACAGAAATCATGCTTGTATATCTATTAAATATTTAAATTTCAATGGCTTCTAATAAATGACATAAATTCATTCATCTCTGTTTTACCATATTTACTGCATGCAGGGAGGTCATTTCCCTAACTCACTGCATGAGTAGATGAAAGGAAGCCAGCAGCTTGCCTTAATTCATGGTCCTGTGTACTCTGAAAGATTTCAGTGTTTGAGCTTTTTCTTCTTTTTCTTGTGTTTCAGAATAGTGCCAGGGCTCAATTTGTCACTACTATCATGAGTTCTATTATTATTACAAACTGCAGTTATCATTATAACAGGCATTTGTAATCTAGCAGTCTAAGGTAAGGGAAGTCAGCTTCTTAAAATTGACATATGTGTATGTATAAATAAATACACATATTTACAATTTGGAATGATTATTCCATATATTCATATTATGTAAAAACCAAATTATGAAATTTACTTCAAGAATACTTAGTATTCAATCAAGAGTTTTAGTGTGGTGAGTGAATTATAGAATGAATGTGTATGGTGGACAGGAGAATGGCCATGTCAAGGACCAGTACCTCATATATGGAAGTGACAAAGCCTTCCTTGTGTGAGGTACAGAGATATGACAAAGCCTTTGTCTAGTTTGAGTAAATGTCTACAATATCTACATTGTGTTCACAAAATGGTCTACTGTAGCTCCCTTCCTCCTGATGATTATATCCTGAAGACTGCCCCCATATAGACTGCTCTTACTGAAATTAGCTAAACTTGCCTATTTGTTCAGCTATATACTATAAACCCCACCTAGTAGTTCAACTGTATCTAATAACTTTTCTCCCTGTTCAACACTCTCAACTTCTGAACATTGTATCTGTTTCATTAGAGCAAACATAATATGCCCAATCCCAGCTATTCTGTGCCCAAGTGTTATTGTGCCTGTTATTTTCTTATCCCATCTCTACTCCAGTTAGGCCCATCCTTGGAGCCATGCAGAATTTGTCAGTTTAGTGGCCATAGTGTTACTTCTAGCAGCACTGATTCTTCCAATCTGTCTGTGTTCTTATGACCTTTTCTTTTCAGCTGTCATAACTTTTACTTACTATTTAGTGACCATGCTTTAGCAGTTACATGACTTGTCTATCATGCAGGAGTGCACCCTTCAATTGAAAACCAAAATAAGGCCATCTTTTCTAAAGTAGATTATGGAATGCATATTTTTATAACAATGTGCAACTTTACTAATACAGAAAATTGGTATCTAGAAGCTGTACTTTTTCTGTAATAAACCTGATCATGTGGTTGGTAGGTCTTTACAACTGATTAATGCAAAGAATTGAGAAAGTCTATAACTTTAGGATAGACAATTTTGGAATGCTGTAACTGGAGCTTAATCAGCTGTTATAGCAGGAGGTTTGAAGATGAGGATGCCAAGAAAAAAGACATAAAACAGATGCTTGTATCATGTGGCTTCGGAGGAGAACATGGACTATCAGAAATAGATGTGGGATGTCCTTCTGTATATGTGCTTAATAAATTGGTTAGTGAATAAAGCTACTTTGGCCTCTGCAAGGGTAGAATATAGCCAGGCTGGAACAGATATAGAGAGAATAAGTGGAGTCGGACATGCCATGTAGCTGTCTAAGGAGGTAGAAGATATGGAGCTGCCCAAGAAGCGAGAGATAACAAACCACAAGCCTTGTGGTAAAATATAAAATAATAGAAATGGGTAAATTTAAGATCTAAGAATAAGCCAATAAGAAGTCTGAACTAATAGGCCAAAGAATGTTGTAATTAATATAGTTTCTATGTGATCATTTGTTGTTGGAAGCTGCTTATTCCTTTCCCATCTACCCAGACTCCCAAAATAACCACACAGAAACTGTATTAATTAAATCATTGCTTCGTCTATTAGCTCTAGCTTCCTTTTGGCTAATCCTTACACATTAATTTAATCTATTTCTATTCATCTGTGTATCACTACATGGCTGTAGCTTACCAGGTAAAGTTTCATCTGGTGTCTGTCTCTGGTGGGTATATATGGCTTCTCCTTGACTACACCTTCCTCCCAGCATTCAGTTTAGTTTCCCCTGCCTACCTTTGTTCTGCCCTGCTATTGGTCCAAATCAGTTTCTTTATTCATTAATGGTAATTACAGCACACAGAGGAGAATTGCACATCAATCATTAGGGTCTCAGTAGCCAGAAAAATTAAGAGCAATCTCCGCTTACAAGGAACTACTCAGCAAATATTGAGAGTTTGACTACTTCTTTTCTGATTTGTATCCCCTTGATCTCCTTTTGTTTCATTGTTCTAGCAAGTACCTCTAGAACTATATTAAATAGATATGGAGAAAGTGCACAACCTTGTCTTGTTCCTGATTTCAGTGGGATCTCTGTGAGATTCTCTTCATTTAGTTTGCTGTTGGCTATTAGCTTGCTGTATATTGACTTGTTATGTTTAGGTATGCTCTTTGCATCCTTGCATTCTTCAAGACCTTTATCATGAAGGGATGTTGTATTTTGTCAAAGGCTTTTTCAGCACCTAATGAGATGATCATGTGGTTTTTACTTTTCAGTTTGTCTATATGGTGTATTACATTTACATATTTTCATATGTTGAATGATCCCTGACTATCTGGGATGAAGCCAAATTGATCATTGTGGATGATTTTTTGATGTGTTCTTGGATTCGATTTGCCAGTATTTTATTGAGTACTTTTGAACCAACAAATGGTGCTGGCATAACTGGATACCAACATATAGAAGAATGAAAATAGACCCATATCTATCATCATGCACAGAACTCAAGTCTAAATGGATCAAAGACCTCAACATAAAGCCAACAAAACTGAACCCCATAGAAAAGGAAGTGGGAAGTACACTTGAATGCATTGGCACAGGAGACCACTTTTTAAATATAAAATATTTATCAGTAGCACAGATATTCTAAAGTACACACAAAAAATACTGACAAACTGCCAATGTAGTTAGAATTGTCTTTAAAATTTCCTGATTCATAAAAAAGTCTGCCAGATACTATGGGAATGTAGGCTAAAAATTGGATGCCCCGACATTACAAAGGAACTTGGGGTGACTGTCCAAGTAGCAAAATGTCTGCCAATCCTAGAGCTATGGAAGCTGCTTACAATGCACTTCATGTTAATTTAGGTAATATCCTTTTAAGATCTTTGATGGACTTAAAAATAAATAGTTATAATTATAGTTTTCCTTAGTAGTAATAATAAATAAAGAAGACATAAATATTGTAACTGTAATTCTTGCTGGATAACTGTTTTGCTATATGTAATTTTACTATGTTTAAGTTAAAACCTTTCTTTTTATTTAGACCAAGAAAGGGTAAATAATATGGGATTCCCCTAATATTCTGTGAATATGTTTTACTACCATTGGTTGATAAAAGAAACTGCTTTAGCCTGTAGCAGGACAGAATATAGTCAGGCAGTAAGATAAATATATAGAGAGTAGGGAGAGTTAAAGAGATGCCATTTAGCCACCAGAAGAGAAAGATGAGAACTTCCATCCAGAACCTTATTGGTAAACCAAGAGCCTCATTTTAAAATAATATAAGTGGGTTAATTTAAGACATGAGTTGGCTAGTAATATGCTTAATTGATTGGCTAAGCAATGTTTTAATTAGTACATTTTTGTTTGATTATTTATGATCTGGGCAGTGGGAGTGAACAAGCAGTCTCCACTTACAGGGGGTTTAAAAGCTGAACTGAATAAATTTTGCATTATGAGATGAACATGAAATTTAACTGGAAAGTTATGACTTATTAGTTACATGGTTTAATGCTTAATTGAAGGGACATGGAGTTGGTATTGTTAATACTGTTTCACAAAGTAAACTGAACTCGAATTACTTAGGAAACAAGTATTGGGGCTTGGCTTGAGAGACCTATTAGAATGATTTAACTGAGATAGAAAGCAACCAGTCTAAATGTGGATCAGGTTCTGGTTTGTATAAGAGGGAGAAAGAGAGCATGAACATAAAGTTTTAGCTTTCTTTTTTCCTGTCTATGAATGCAATATGACCAACTATATCAAGGTTCTCTCAATGAATTCTCTGCATAATGGACTGTATCCATGAACTGCGAGCCAAAATTTAGCCTAAGTTTATTTTGCCAGGGATTTTGTACAAGAAACACAAAATGTGTCTAAGAAATATTCTACAAAATAGACCATGGAAAATAAAGTGTGTGGCCTGGTAAGATGGCTCAATGAGTAAATGCTCACTGACAAGCCTGGGGACTTGAGTTTAATCATTGTAGGTCACATGGTAGATCCCAGAGGCAAAAGATTAAAAAACATCTGGATAATTTACAACTGATTTCTGTAAATTAACCCTGGACCTACACAAAAGTATATAATACATTTGGGTATGTGTTTGCACGTGCACACACATACAACTGCACATGCACTAGCTTGCACACACTTACACATACACACAGTAGATTAATATAAAAAAGTAGCAATTAAGGTATTTTAGTTAAATTAAAATTAAGGTAATTTGTGATCACTTATCTCACAAGAAAAGGTGAAAGTTTTAAGAAAGAAGAAAATTTATGTTTCAGTATCCTGTGAAATATGTAGAGAGAAAGTTAAACAAATAAAACTTTAGACGCCACCCTATGAAATGGTCAACTTACATGGCTGTCCTGCTTTCCTCTTGCATGAGATTTCAGGTAACAAGAATGAGCACTTACATATGCTATTGACAAACAAATCTTGAAAATCTGATAATCAGTTATGTTATGTTATTTTTCAAGAAGTTCATGTTCAGTGTCAGAACATATACATTCGTTTATATTGCACATAGATTTAAGCAAATATGCATTTTTACTTCCAGTTTATTTGTTTAATATGCCACTGTGATGATTACATATTGCTTTTAGTGCAAAAGAAAAATAATTAACCTATGGTGGAAAGGCAATTCCAATAAAGAAAACAAGCAACCTATATAACATCAAGTGTTTCAGTATTCACTCATTAAAAATATTTGGATGATCATAAAATATGCTTCTTTAGTTTCCTCTATCTTTTAAATATTTTATACCCACAATAATCTAAGGTAATGGATACTATTAATACTTTCTTCTCTTTGTAAAGAGATTAAACTTTCATAGCTATAAAATATCATATGAGGACCAATGAGATGGCTCATCTAGAGAGGGTATTTAAATTCCATTTGATGCTTGGAATTTACATATTGGAATGAGATAATAACTGCATGTTGTTTATTGTCCATAAGTTAGCCATCACACACACACACATACACACACACACAAACACATGCACATACGCACACACACACACCACGAAGATTTAATAAAATGTTACTGAAGCACTAAAATTAATGAAATATGTATTTGCATAATTATTCTATTCATTCATTAAACTGAATGCAATTATTTGAAATGTGAAATAGTACAGCTGAAATTAACATACAGGACATTTAAAACATATAGAACATATATTATGCAGTTTCTCAGAGTAAAACTTATTTAAATAGCAGCTTGGTAAATAGTGAAAATTTTCACTCACTTTAGAAGAAAGAAATTATCAATAAAGTTCTTATTTTCAGAGTTCAACAAATATATAGTCTTAGAAAATAGCAGTGCATGATAAAATGATTCAAAATGTAGCAAGGTCTTAGGCTTTGATAAGCTATTTCACAAATGCAGGTGTCACAATACAAAAACAAAACTATTAGTAGATGTCCCATTATCTCTTCTAAAATACTCAGTTTTTGATTCTTCATGTGGTAAATATTGACACTAGAAAACGATATTTGGCTTATAGACAGTATGCTTTTTTACCTAGTTTAGCTGGTTTTTATAACTACAAGTATCTTATAAACAGCATTTGCTACTAAGATATAAGCAGTTATTATTTAGATATGAAAACAAAAGTTATTATTCTTCTATTAACTTAATAAATTTGGAGTCAATTTGATTGGGATTAAAAAAAAACAGTGAAAACTCAGCATAATTCTTTTAGTTTCAAAAGCACTTGTTTAATGAATAGCATTTGATATAAAATATCTATTTTGGGGAAAGATTCTAAAAACATAAGTACATTCCAAGCTAATTTTTTTCTTTAAGATTCATGTTTGAAGTTATAATGATGGAAGCAATGCAAAACAATATTTGCCTATGTATATGAGAATGTTTCTGGGAGCGAATTATCTTTGAATGAGCACAATGAGCATAAGGCCTTCTTTTATAAAAGCTGTGATCTCTACAAAGCAAAAATCAGAAAGGATGAATTCACTGTCTAGGATGAGCTTTGATGGTTCTCTTTCTTCCTTTATTCTCATTCACTGTGGCTCATGGGATCTTTTCAGGTGACAACTTACACGGATGAATATTTTCTCAGGCTTTGTATTTAGATGCTAGACTTGAGAGTGAGACATTGTCTCCTTGGATTCTCATACTTTTATACTTGAAGTGAATTCCATCAATGCTCTTATTACATAATATATTCTAAATAATTTTGAAAACTTCAGTAGCTTTGCATTTGTAATTTCAAGAATAACTTGGTATTTTATGAAAATAGTTATGAAATTATGTATTATATAATTATCAGTTTATACAGTGAATTCTAGAAATATCATTATTACAGAAATTTGTGGTGACAATAGAATAAAATATACATTTAATTATGAAATTACAGATTGTCTATAAAATAAATGACACCTTATAGTCAATTAAAAGAAAAGAAGACTTTACTCTGCATAATTGTTTGAGTTTGAAAAACTCTTGTTTGAGAAATAATATTTTATATAAAATATCTATTTCTGGGAGAGAGTCTAAAAATGTAAATATATTCCAAGGTAAATTTCTCCTATTAGATTCGTATTTGAAGTTAAAATTATGGAAGCAATGTAAGACATTGTCAGTAAAGAACTGATGAATTAGAACATTTGTAGAAGAAAAAGAAAAGTAATAAAGCTGTTGAAAACATTTATCTATATCTATTACTTTATTTTGTGTTTTAATAATAAATAAATAAAAGTAAAAACCTTTACAAACCACCCTTTTAGCTTAACTTAATATAAAAAAGAAGCAGAAATACATTTGGAAAGTAGATATTATATAAAACAAGCTAAAATGTACAAAAACTCAATAATAACAAAGGCTAAACTAATTACCTAGAAAATGATATAATTTTATAGATTACACATTTATATAAGACTTTAGAAGCAACTTTAAAGATTACAGAAAGGTAGTTATGATGTATCACCTAGTCAAGTTCCAAAACACTTCTGTGGCAAATAGTATTTTCTACCCACAAGTATATTGCTAATATTTGTTCATTCAAACCATGATACATTTTGTGCATACACAGATACCTTTAAAATTATTATATATAACCTGTTTACAGAAGAAAACATCATGGAACTATACAATTACACATAAATTTATTTTAAGGAAAATGGTATGTGTATAATATCTAATAATTATGCTTAAAATGTGATACACAGTTCCCACTTATTACCAGTTCAACTAGAGTTTAATATTTTCTGTATGACTTAAGTTATATACAAACATCTATACCAATCCATGCTTCCTTTAATTTTCATAGAATATCCTACAAACCCATGATGAAAGGTAACTTTGAAACTAATGATATTTAAACTTACCCCATTTAATGGATATGTTTTCCATCCTAAATCTCCCATCACGGTAGTTGTATCAAGCAACACAACTAGAATTAAATAGATAAAACTTGAATGAGTTTCTCAACTGATGAAAAACTATATCAATATTAGTTACATCATTAATACCAAATGTTCTTACTGCTTCTTCATCAGAGTAGCTTTAAGATCAGTACTTAAATTACTTACATTGGCCTATTATATTTTGAAATAAGACACATAAAATTGTCATAAATTGATGCAAAATATTGCACATGTATTTGGTTTAATATTCTTAAATGACACTGAGAATTGAATAAAAATTGCAAGGTTATTTTTAATACTACAGATTTTTCAATTTAATGAAATATCTCACACTGTTTATTCTCTAACTTTCAAGCATGTGTTAGAGAAATGCTGTATTAACACAGGACTCTGTGAATTGTTGTTGCTATTAAATCTTACATAAATATCAGCAATAAATGAATATTATTCTTTTTGAATAAACCATATTCTTTAAAGAATACATAAGTACTAGACAGTATACATCAACTGCTGATTGAAGAAAAAAAAGACCAAAATTTAAAACTATGAATCTTTTCCTGTAGCAAAGATAACTCACAATCTGATAAAAGAAAATAAGCTGCCAAAAATATTCCACCCAAAA
Organism: Bramus lutescens; assembly: GCA_001685075.1. NCBI lineage: Eukaryota > Metazoa > Chordata > Mammalia > Rodentia > Cricetidae > Bramus > Bramus lutescens. Next base: position 22,013 of record LOEQ01012856.1, read on the forward strand.
CAAAGCTCTGTTGAAAGATGAGGTAAAGAACTGATATGAGACTTCTCTAAACAAGAGGATAAAGACTGGATCAGTGTTCAACAGAGGTACCAAACGGGGTAATGGATGAGAACACTGCTTGAGATCTCTATCTCATGCCTCAGAGCATTGCAACAATCATTCCAGAAATGGCCACAACTACTCGTTGTAAGTGGTAATACAATGCTGGTGTGTACAAACTACCTGATCAGATAAAGAGGAATGGGGGTGCCCTTTAGTAATGAGGGATGGAGGTAAATACAGAAGACGGAGAAGGTTAAGGGGACTAGCAGAATACAAGGGACCTGATGTAGAAATGGGAAAAGGGGGTTCTTTGGGCAAAGGGAATGAAGTAAATATAGAAGATGTGTGGGGGGAAGGAAAAATAATACTAAGGATGTCTCAAAAATCATAAGAAATTATGCTATTAACTATCTGATAAAATCTATAATAAACGCAATTCTAAATATTAATATACCTATATTATTAAAATGAATCTTTCTTAATTTGTCACCAAACGACAAAGACTAATACCATCAATATTTAACAAAACCTCAATATCAGACATAAAAAGTCTTCTTTTAAATTGTTTGTCAAAACTGTTCAATGGACTCCCAGAACATACTGTCTGTTGATATTGTCCTTGGTTGTCTCTCCACAGTTTGCAGATAAGTCCCTATTTATTGAAGACACCATGCACTTCATACACAAAGATCAGAGAACCCTGAGCAGGAACTGACATAAATGTCCCCTGCCTGAGGACTAGATTTATAGTACCAGAAGTGCCATACGAACTTCCAAGGGATGGGGCAACCAACAGCCCAACCCAGCTATGACACCTGTGAACCACAACAACCAACATAACATAACAAATATGAGGGTATAGTCTGCATACCTGGTGGCAACCAAAAGTTCCCTAACTGGATATGAGACCTGTTCAACAAGACTGAAATCATGTGATGACCGAGGCCCTAATCAAATGTTCAATGAAACTGAAATTATGGATCTTGAGGAGACTCTACAACCGCCATTACTAAACCAGCATAATACCTAACAACAATTTAATATGTATCTTTATACCCTCACACAAATAAACTGCTATTTTCAATAGTTGCAGACCATTACAGAAAACCACAACCAATCAAAATGCAGGTCTATGGAGCACAATGGATAGATCCATAAAACAACTCTGGTACCGAAGGCTCAGGGAATATTGAAGGAAAGGGGACAGGTAGATTATAAGAGCCAGAGGATCAGAGTGCATCAGGTGAAGCTATATTACCTAGTAATGTCAGAAGCTAAACTAATAAGGTTCATCAAGACATTTGCCTGAATATGTGCTGAAAATGGGCAATAGCATTAATATGTCAAATTAAACATAAGAAAGCCCCAAAGCCTCAACCTTACTCAAAGAACAATAGGCAACTACAGAAATCTGATAGTGGAAGAGAAAGTCTTCCCCAGGGAGCAGCACACTGATGGGTTCTCCAATATGCAATGATGAACCTGGAAAACATACACATGAGTAATAGTATAGAGATTCAAGAGGTTATATTTAGGAATATGCAAGTATATACACACATGAGCATCATATACATAGAGGCATGGAATAAAATTAGTGAAAAAGAGGACACAGTTTGGATGGAGAGCATCCAAATGGGAGGGTTTGAAGACAGGAAACAGAAGGTAGAAATGTAATGATATTATAACTTCAAAAATACAACTTAAAAATTCTTCCAACAATCTGAAACCAACATGATAACACCAGAACACAGCGAACCTACAACAGGAAAACTGGAATACCCTAATCCAGAAGAAGTAGAAAAAAGTGATATTATGAAAGCAATAGAAGCCCTTAAAGAGGATATGAAAAACTCCCTTAAAGAAATGTATGAGAAAAATGACAAAAAGTTCGAAGAAATGAGTAAATTCGTAAAAGATACCATAGGAAGCCAAA